>LGRX02035483.1:430742-501281 GCA_001247695.2 Cymbomonas tetramitiformis
CCCCCCATGCTTCGCGCGCGCGAAATATTTTGGATTCCTCTTCTTGAGGCACTTTCATTGCGGGGGTTTCGTGCGTTTTATCTTGCGTAGCAGTTTTACCACTGGAAGTGTTTTATGCGCTCGAGGAGTCCGCGCAAACTTTTGAGTAAGAACTCCGCAAATGCGTCGGTCGTCGATCGAATACCACAAGCTCCAACGCAAAAATATCGTAGTTTGATCACGCTGGAATTGTCGCTGAAGTTTTGCTTTCGCCAGAGGATCATGACCACGGAGGACAACGAAGAAAGTGTGCCCACGACAGTCGTTTTTTGCGTGGAAAAACTGATACAGGATGCTCAGAAGCAAAGCGCCATCGATCTGACCCTGACTTTGCTGAAACGAGTCGCGCGTTGGGAGGCATGGAGCACGTTCGAGAAGTCGCCGCGCACGTGCGACCTAGAAAGCCGTCGCAAGGGACGCATCGGACTCATCAGTTGTGACACGAATTACGAATGGAGTCTCTCGGGCACAGGCAGAATTTACATCCGACAGATGAAGCAGGAACTGTCCGTGTCAAAAATCAAGCGTGAGACGAGACGACAATGGGTTCACATGCTGTGGATCGTATGCAATCATCAAGTCGACGAGACCTACGGGACGGCCGCTACGAATCCAGCCGCGGTCCTTCGACAACAGACGCGAAGACTTGTGAATCGTGTGGTTCGATACGTGGCGGACCGCTACAACCCGGAGCCTTTTTCGCCTGGAGTCGTCTTGCACGTGCACAGCGACGCGTGCAAATGTCCCACGATATGCCGTGTCGAGCTGGTCGAAAACAATGAATTGGTTTTCTTGCCGATCGAAACGGACGAACGCAAGAAGACTCTGTTGACGGCTTTGAACTTCAAGAATGAAGTGAAGCCTTTTTTTAGTCGAAACGTGCAGATGTGCATCATCAACGATCGTCTGCACGAGCGCGAGTTGCCGCGCGTGGAGGTGCGCGATTTGACACATTTTCGCCTGTTGCTTGTTTGACCGGATGCGGTTGGGTAGCGTGAGACGGATCGCTTATTTCGTGCAGGGAATCGTGACGTGTCCTCAGATTACGGCTAAATGTCAGTACATCGTAGGCAGTAAGCTCCTCTGCGACGGAGCAATTCTTGCACAAAAACTATACGTGCACACTCAAGTCGATGCGGTGAAAGAGGAGATGCTCGAGGAGCTTCGCGATCGGAGCACGTTCGAAATGTACAAGGAGTTCAAGGAGATTCTTAAGAGGACTTTCGACGCGAGCACCGATCACGGCGACGCTTATTTACACATCTTCGAATTCACTCTGATGGTCATGACTCGGGGCTTAGTCACCGATGACAGCGCGAGCTATCCTCTGTACGTCGTGACAGACAACAATCTCTTGGAGAATCTGCGGAGCCTGTGTGGATCCGACGCCTTCACGCTTCGCAGCAACATGCACGTCGCCTACGAGAGCTTGAAGAACCGACAGTGCGAGGGTCGCCTTGTCACGCTCGCCGCATCGTTGGAGCAGTTGACGGGTTCGGTCAAGAGGGAATTCGCACGTCTGCACAAACACGGATTCGTGTCGTGGAGCAATCGCGCTGGTCGCATCGGCAACAGGCGGATGATCACTTACATCAAAGTCGATTGTCAGCGTCTGCTCGAAGTCGGTAAGATGGGAATCGACGACGTGCGGATCATACGAACGCGACTGAGCTCCCCCTGCTCCCTACTGTCCGCGCAGGATGTCGGTAGATTGTGGACGCTGGGCGCGTGTTTTTTGGAAAAGGAAGTGAAACGCCTACCTTTTTTTGAAAGCCTGCAAGAAGACTCGGCGTCCTGGAATGATCTCAAACGGCATCTGATGGATTCGATCAAGGGAAGTGAGGGCGCGAAGTCGAGCAACGGCGGGTCCATCCACGTTCGCAGCTTTTTGAACAGCGCGGTGCAGCACACATACAACCTTTTCAAACTGCAAAACTTTGACTGCGCGCGGCTCGAGAGAATGGTCCTTGCGTACGCCAAACGACTGAGGAACAAGCAAACCGCGCACAACGACAGTCGCAGCGTGGCCTTCAGATTCTTTCTGCGAGACCGTCGATGCTCGAGCGCGAATTTCCTCTCTATACTGAGAGACTGCGCGAAGAAGCAGTTTTGTATCAAACACGACTTGGGACTGAGCACCGCTGATACGACCAGCGAACCGATTCAGGTCGAGGTGCACGAATCCGTCTGCGACAAGAGCATGCTCCCGCTTTTTCAAGTGCGGCGTGTACTACCGCGGAGCGAGTTTATTCTGAAGAAGTGACCGAGATTGACTTTCTTCAATCGCCGACCTCGGACGACGCGTAGGCGCCGAAGCGAGACGTTCCCGAATTGCGGACGAGATCTCGTCGCCTGTTCGCTGCGCTGTCGAGGCGCAATGCTTGGCGGGGTTATGATAAACATATAAGTGATAACTCAACTCTTTTAGCTGATCACAACACGCATATTTTGCTGTTAAAAAAGAGGGGTGGAAACGAGATGGCGTGCAGAACGAGCACGCTAAATTTCGCTCATTACAAAGACCGTTTCTTAATAATCATTTAGGAAGGTTTTGAAGATCAACTCGATCTCTTTTTGCGTCAGAAGAGAGCGTCCGAATTGTTTTGGATGTTGGAAGTTGCGAAGCGAGGACTGCAGGTTAAAATGCAGCTTGCCAACCGAAGGGCGCAACCGTTTCATACGCAAATAAATGATCGCGAACGGATTCGGTTGATCGCAGTATCGTAGATAGTCGTGAGAGACGCTTGTTCTCAGGTGTGCCTCGCAATCGGAGAACAAGTCCGATTGCAGGAGCTTATACAAAATCAGCACGAAAATGATTAGGAGTCTGCACCCTCGGCAGTCGTCGTCGAAGAGTACCGCATCCTCGAAATCGTTGCAAAGCGTACCGTCGACACAACCTGGTAGTAGTCTCAGGCGTATGTAGGAGTCGGCTTGTCGAATATAAAACCTTCTACTCCAGACGCGACGACCGGCGTCGACGTCTGCATTCGGAACGTTGGGTACATCGTCGGCGAGGACTACGGGGCGGTGTTGCGCGTCGTCCGCGTCGAGTTGTGCTCGCAACATCTTCGCCATCCTATGTAGCGGGGTGTCGCCGTCGTCGAAAGGGTGTTTCAGGAATATACAGTTCGCGAATCTATATCTCGCGACCAACGCATCCACCGTGTTTTGCAACGCGGTTTCCTCTTTCCAAACAAAAGTGGTTGACAATTTCTCGACCGTAGGCGATTTCGACATGCACGCATGCTCTGCGACGTCGAATGAGGTCGAACGTGCTTTATCAGACGCGACAAGAGTGGCGTTTATTCCGTTATCGCACCAAACCTCTCTGTGGGCTTCGTCAGTTTGATTGAGCTCGTTTCGTTTGAGATTTGCGGCATTCTTGATGCTGACAAATTTCGAACAAAACAACGTCAAGATAACAGCCGGGAAGAACATACAGACGGCCATTTCTAAGGCGCCCAAATTACCGTCGGAGCTCGTGAACATTTGCCTGGTGCGTATCATGCGGTCCTCGGATCGAGCAGACGTGCACGGGCTGCTTTCGGTTCTCCTTACGGTGGATCCTGTGAGGATCGAGGAGTCGTGTCGACGGCCGTGCGCGGTGTGCGGGCGACTGCGACGAAAGGCTGGAGCGCATTTGCAAGCACGTACAAAAATTATGGATGCTCCTTACGTGGGTGGTTTTCTAATAACTTTGATATTTTGTTTTCATTACAACTTGTATATATACGCGCGGAATTCTTATGACGAGAGCATTTTGTACGAGTCGCTTTATCGTACTCCGGACTGAATCTATATCGGCGTCTGGATTGCGTGCCTAGGCAACTGTGCGTCACCAACACTGCTCGTACGCACAACTCATGGATTTCCAAGAAATAAGAGTGCCCGTTCGACTGAAAAACACGTTTCTCTTATCGTGGTTGATACGAACTCGTGCTGTGACGGAAATGACCATATCCTTCGCGGCGGCTCAGGCCGCCATACCGGTCATACATTCGTTTTTCAAAAATTACGACTGGGAAGACGCCGATTCAGTCGTCACGTTTATTATTGTGGCGATACTCACTTACGCCGCCTACTGCGTGTTGATATACAGCATAGAGGTGATCGAAAACAAACTTAACTACACCGCAGATTTCAGAGTCGTCGAAACGATGAAACAGAAATCTAAAAGAGTGTCTTCGATAAACGTGGATTGATGATCACCGTAGTCATGGGACAGGCTGTCGGGTGGGTGTCAAAGTAAGGCTGTACCTTCAAGTTGCTAGCGCCATGAATCAAAACCGCGTAGAAATCCAAAAGAAAATAAGTGAAATTGTGGCGCGTACGAGTCTTTCTGTGCGTATATATACACGCATGTGTGTGCGCGCGTGTTCACGCGCACGCGCGGGGTTGTGCTCGATGTGACGGTCCAACATACGGGATAGCGTCAAACCACTTCCTTCCCGTCCGAGTATATTAACGTATGCTTATATATATACATAGACAATTGTCGCAGTTATATTCCAGAACGAGTTGATCTTCGTGCCGTTGCAAACAAAATGCGGAGTATGTTGGCAGAGAGAACCGTGAACAGGTATGTATGTTACGACGACGACGGTGTAGAGATCATCAGCGCGGACGACTGCTATCGGTACGAGAATTCGACGTACAGCGACGACTACGTGACGGGGGTGGTCATATTTTCGATCCTCTCGTTTTTCCTCGTTCTTACGTGTTTTTTGTGCATGTCAACTTCGAATTACATGGGATATTACACCTCAAATCGTTTAGCGTTGCGAACCATCCGGCCTACGAACAACAACAAGAAAGACAAACTGTCTACAGTATCAGAACGCAATACTCCCGTCTTCGAATTGGAAGCGGGAGAGATGGACGAATAAACCGGAATATCGGAGTACGCGAGCTTTGTCGAGGCTCGTTGCATTGCCTAAGCGGTGTCTTCTTGCGAGACACGCGGTACTCAGATCGAATCGAGCGTCCGCAGAAATGTCGACACGCTTTTCGACATGGTTTGGTTCCGAAGGGATTAGAAGTCGATGAACGATTCCAACTTGCAGCGCGTGGATTCGTGATTGTCCCTCGCGTCGAAATTCATCCACGAGACCTCGACGTTGTCGGCCGCGACGTGCACAACTCGCAGGATGCATAGAACACCTATACTCGATTGTCTATCGTCACACTTTAACTGGTGTAATTGTTTCACATGCTCGTAGCAGTTCTTCGAATTGGTGCCGGAGACGGACGTGTCGATTATCGAATACATCGTGTCAGCTTTTCGTCTTTTCTCGACCGCTCCCTTAAACAGTCGACACCAGTTGAAATTGTCACCGCTCCCTTCGTTGTAATCTTCCCCCAATCCTAATTCGTCTGTAATCTTTCGACAAAAGCATATCACAACATTTTTTTCCGCTACGCCTAATTTGCTCCACACGATCGACGGTCTCAACCTTGCGTGCGCAGTGTAAAAACAGGACGTGTGCTCTTGTTCGCGGTGACTTCCTTGCGCGTCCTGCGCGCGATCGCCTCGTTTGTTGCACCAATAAAAAGACATTTTATAGGGTGCGGCCTGCACACATCACAATTCTTATCGCTGCGAGTAATTACGTTCAACTTGTGTATATATATGTGTGCATCAGAGTTTGTCTTTTACATAACTCGCTCACGCGTTTGAAAAAAATCCCTAAAAAGTAAATTGGACGGATCGACTGGCAACTTTTCTGATTTACTCTATCCTGGTTGTGGTATAAGAGGGTTGTCGGAGTTTCTGGTTGCGTTCGAAGCAGTCGTTGTGCGAGTCCAACGAGGTCCGTCTCGTAGTGTGTCGTCGATCTCGCAAAAGCTAGTAAGTCGAAAGCGTTTTGTTTCACGACGATGCGCCAGAACCGATGGACTTGAAAGAGGTGTGATACTCTACCGCATTCTCTTACAGAGTGCCTAGCAGCAGACCCACGAGTCGCGCTGTTACCTACTCTCCGGTCGGAGTGGGATGGTACGCGTAATAATAGACCACACAGAGGCCAACTCCCACAGATGCGACGAGCCCCACCGAGAACACGATGAGAGTGGTTCCCATAACCGGCGTGCCGTAAACATCCGTGCTGTCGAAGCTTATCGCATACACGAACAGAAGAAGGTAGACGTGCAAGAAGTGCACGTAAACTTTTTGCGCGCACGACATGGACAACAGACTCATTCTGCGCAAACTCCGAGCGTTGAATTCTTGGTGCGTGTTTGGGTAAAAAGCGTAGGTGGTCCACATTGAAGATAGTACAGGAAACACGTGCGTGAAGACGTTGTACATCTCGGCTTCGGCAATATCTCCGGCCGACATGTCCGCCGCATCTAGGACGGACGTAGAGTAGAAAGCCAGCATCACTAGAATCGACACAAAGACGGTGACAGACAGTATCAAGAGAGACGGCAAGAAGGCGTGCGAATACTTGCTCAGGTTGTTCAGGGCGGCGGCGCGCGTACACAAGTGAGAAGCCACGATGGTGACCTTGAAAATCAGGATGATCAAGGTATTGATCGCGTGACATATCAGTGCCCACACCGTGAAGTATCTTAGAGACTCCACAGCGGACGTCACCACACTAAATATGACCATCGCTACGTAAATGAGACAGAACAACGTGAGGATGGCGAGATTGATTTTATCGTGTACGGTGTCCACGCCCTGCGCGAGTTTTCCATCCGATGCGAAGGTTTTCTTTTCGGCCACGAGCATGTTTACCAAACAAATCTGCCGGCGTCTAGAAGATCGATCCGACGCGTACTCAGACGCGACCCGTGTATATATACGTACGTGCGTGCGCGCGCGCTTTGAAATTCAACCCGTTCGTTTGCCCTGTCACGTTTTTGAGATCGATGCAGATGGTGTACGATTAACGACGGTTCAAGAAGTTTGTCACGTCCGCGGAGAATATACTGGAGTAACACGGAAGCATGTCCACGTCACTTTGATCCGCCGATATTTGCCTCAAATCGCAGGCGCTCTGCTTGTATTTTTCGCACAAATCGGTATCATACGTGGACAGTTTTTGACAGATAAATCGATCGTACTCCTCCAATTCGCACGTGTTGAGGACGGTCTTTCTCGCGTCGAAGGTGGTCGAAACGCCACCGTCTGAAGTCGTCGGCATGGTGATCCTTGGCGTACGCACACACGCACACCTACCCCCGCTTTTGTTCAAGGGTATATATACACCAACGCACGTACACACGCGACTCCGCGCTCGAGCACTCGACACAAACGCGCGGCTTGCCTTCTCGGCAATTCACCCCCGGCTTCTGGTGCCGACAGAGGACGCGGTCACGCTATGGCGTACACCGCAAAATATCAGCGCGACGACTCCGTCGTATGCTGCGGCAACGTGCCGCGGTCGATTCTATTGTCTCCACAATTTCACTCGGACCGACCCGAGTACGGACGGTGGCGAGGGTTTGTAGAAGCGGTCGGCCATTCTGACACAGGTTGCGACCACAAAGCTCAAATGTTCCCACTCACAAAAGATTCGTTCGACATCAAAGGTGAGAGCGTTTACTACACGGGAATGTTCCTGCCGTATCAAGTCGACATTTTGGCCGTGACGACTCGGTGTGGCTTAGGCGGAATCAAACACGATAATCTGCACACTTACTACGGTCGTCGGATTCCGCCGCAACCAAGCGAGCAGACCTCGTGCTTCCGTGCGAAAGAAAGGTCTAGACGCTCTCGGGACGCCTTTTCGGACTCGGATCGGGATCAAGTTTCCGATGCCTCCGAGTCCGATTTCAGCGACGACGACGATGCCGGCAACGCCTCGAGAAAAGCTGATCGCCGTCGCTCACTCGAGGGCGCAGGTTGCGCAGAGAACATGGAACATTTCTCGGCAATCACCTACGTACCGGCGCCGTTTTTGTGTAAGGCTTTGAACACCCGAGACTATCTGCCGCAGATGGCCGCGGCCCAAAAAAACATGACGGAGGCGTTTGTGCGTCGACTGTTCTACAAAGTCGTGTTTCCGACCATTCCGGAGCCGGAGAGAAACTACGATCTCGACAAAACGCAGAAAATGCAACTGTTTCATCAGCTCGCCATCGTGCAAATTTACGCGAGCGTCGACGATTACAAAAAGTTTTACATACAGCAATACACACCCCACGAGTCGAGCATGAAGGAAAACATCGTGATACTGTTTGCGCGCATGATAGAATCCTTCATGCACGGGAGCGCAAACGACGATCACCATGACATCGACGAACAAAACAAAAATCGGCATCGCTTCTTGACGGAGCTGAACCAGAATCCAAGCAGCAGTGCAGATCACGTCAAGAGTAGCGTCAAAACAAGAAAAAGGTGGGTGCGTAACTTTTTGAGGTACGAAAAGGTGAAGGAATGGAAAGACAATTTCAGACAGTTCAAGACGTATTGGACGTTGGTCTTCTTCGAGCTGGACAACCGAGTACACCAATATTACGCCGGGCACACGGTGGACCTCACGCTGAGTAAGAGGTGGCCAAACGAAAGCTCGCATGTCGATTACGCCGCTGTCCTGACCGCGGAGTATCTGCGTTTTCCAACCGGAGCGACCGACCTGTCGATTACGAGATGCGACGGAGCTCCTTACAAAGCGCCCGCCTCTTTTCAGCACTTCGACATACACTGCGTGTACGACCACCTACTGCCTCTCTTTTTATCCAGAACCGCGATGGACGTCGTGAAAATTCTTAACGATCACGACTTATCCCTGCTGCAGCACATGTGCGACAGCTCCGGTCTTTCCTTGCTCGAGCTGTTCGACACGCACCTGGTGGAAACGGTCATTCGGAAAACCAAGAAATCCAGAAACAAAAGCACTTTGCATTTTCAAAACTTCAAACTAAAACCTCTTTCTGGCTTTGTGCAGCACACCTTGGAGCCATCGGTTAAAAGGTTGGCTTACGGTAACTCGTCGGAGGTAGGCGAGCGCGATGTGGTCTGGGTCAGCAACGCCATCGAGTTGTGCTTGACCGAAGTCGAGCGAGCCTTCACAGACAACACCTTTGCTCGTGTCACGATACAAGAGGACACGCTACTGAACGTGCGTAGGCAATCGATCGTGAACTGCTCTTTCAAATCGCACATGCTCAGCGCGGCCTTGAAGAAAGCCGCGTCGGATTGCTACCTGTATCTGCGCAGAAAATCCAAATTCGCGGAGGAGATAGCTCCACGCATATTTCCAAAGGACGCGGCGTATGCGCAGCGGGCTGCGAGTCGGACGGCGCAAGGCCCTCGCCTGTACAGAACCGAGGACTGCGATCCCTTCGCGGACGAATCCTATTTCGACTTTCCGGAAGCCACCTACAACCGCGCGACGTGCAATCAGCCGTCGCCTGTGAGGTTTCTGCTGCACTTGCACGAGTCGTACTACAATCGTCTCTGCGATTCCGAGCAGTATCTGAAGCAGATGATCAACACGTACTCGTACGCCGACGACTTGCCGGAAGATGTGCCGAGCAGCACTCGCGTGCAAGGCTTCTCCGGTCTCGAGCACGAGTCCTTTCCCTTCGAAATGTTCCCTTTCGATCACGACATCGCCGTCGCGCCTACGTACTCATCGATTCCAACGCCCGCTTTCAAGGATTTGATTCACTTCCCAAACGACATCGACGCCCAGGCCAATTGGACCGAGCTTTTTGCCTCCTGCGCGCAGCCTTCGGTGTTGCCGATCGCTTCGGATCAATGGACATCGCACGTAAAGGACATCTTCGGCGGGTTGCAAAAGCACAGGACCGAGGAGCAAGACCTCATCCGCGATCGAAGAAATCTGCACCTTGTAGAGACCGTCGTCAAGAGCCTGCGCTCGTCCTTGCTTAAATGGACTCGCACCGTGGCGGACGACTCGGGCGTGATCAGTCAGAGCTTTTTCAATACCGAGCGTGTTATGTCGCAACAAACCGCGGTGACCTTGTCTTTTTGGTTCGCACAGATGAGAAACTCGAACACTCGCGATCAGGTCGTCGCAGATTGGCGTCGAAGATGGGGCGGTGGGTACTTGCTACCGAATTGTGTCCGCTATCTGTACTGTCAGAACCTCTTCGCGGAAACCAACAGACACACGCTCGGTGTTTTGTGCGGCGCGCACCTCTGGTCCATCGTCGGGTTCGAAATGCACTTAGCGATTCTTACCTTCTCGCTGAAAATGATCGCGAATGTCGAGCGTCGTGTGCGAGACGTCATGCCCGACGCGTCGGGTCCGTGCAGCGTTCTCTCGCACACCTGCTCCTACGACATACAAATGCAGACGTGCCGTCTGGTGGGTATGTTCGCCAAGAGAGCCACGAGCGTTCGAGACGCGAAAACCTTTCGCAGCGAATCTGAAAGACACGAGTTTCACAGACTCCTCGACGACGGCATCGTCGAGAGCAAGGCTAAACTGGAGACGCTGCTGCTTATGCGAAAGGAGCGCCGAATAGAATCGGTCCCCGATTGCGCCCCTGCGCTCGGGTTTCGCGCGTATCCCTGAGATGGGACAGATAAATTTGCGCGGAAAAGGAGATGCAGAACAGCGGTAACACGAGTGGTCGTGATACTTATGGTTCACAAAAATGTAAAGGTTGTGCGTGTGTGTGAACCTCGATCGTGAGCATCGAATTAGTTAGACTGTTTTTGAGAAACTTCTATCGTGTATATATACACACGCCTTTAAAGATCGCATGAATAAACGCGTACGACCTTAAATCTGCCCACGATCGTACATGGGTTGGACCGGTGACACAGCCGTCGAGGCCTACGATGGCACCGTCTACCGAATGCAGAACCTGAAGAAAGGACTCGTGTTAAAGGGACGGAGTGGGCCGGTGGTTGTGGAGTGTCTCGTGAAAACCGTCTTGGACTCCGAGGCGTACAATGCCGCGAACTGCGACCCGTTGTGCCAAGTTGTCGAATTTGCCTTTGATCGGAACAGCGGTAAGAACGATGAGACACAAGAGATCAAAGTCTCGACGCAACCTCATGCTTGCGGGCACATGTACAATCCCGTGATGGTGATCAGCAAATGGGCAAAAAACTCCTGGATTTGGACGCAAATGCAAACCGTTTCTAATCAGCCCTTCGTCAACAAATACCTCGTCACTTACGACATTGTTTTGAAGGAACACCACAGACACATTCCGATTTCCGTCTTCAGGGACGTGTACATACCGTCTTTGGGACACGGGATTGTGGACGACGTGATTTGTCATCCCTACTTCGGCAGCACACAGATTATCAAAGACATTCAGGTAGAACCCGCGTATCACAGCGAGGGCCTCGTCGTACTGCAGGGCAAGCACTACGTACGCGACGACGAAACCGGTACCGTTCAAAGTGTCGTGGGCAAGAACGCGACAGCTCCGTGCGTGTTGGCGTAGCGCCATACCGTCAAACAATGTGGAGATACGACTTCCACAGAATTCCTATATCTATCGGAAATCGACTATTTGACACTTGACCGATCAAATGCAAAAAGTCGGCCGATAAGTACAGTAATACGTAACAATGAAATACAATTGATATAGAGCGAGCGCTGTTTTGTAAATATTCTGAATCGAGTTGCAAACTGAGAAGCGGGGGTGCGACAACCGAATACATGTCCACATTTTCGTGCGTGTACTGTGTATACGTGAACGAATAGCGAGCAAACATCGCCTTCGTTTCGGAGCAATCGTCTTTCGACCGACACTGTTCGTATTATGTTTTTTTAGTGGCGCGAAGGAGTCAGTACACTTAAAAAAACGAGTTTCGTAGAGGACGGGGATTTGTGGGTATGTTTTAGCAATGAAAGTTTGAAGCTCATACTGTCGATACACAACAAGTCCACTATGTTCGATGTATACAGTGGGAATATCGCTTCCGCAAACGCCTCATATCCACTAAGGGTCGCCTTTTTATGTTAGTGAGTTGTGAAGATTCAATCTCTGATCGCGATCCGTGATGAACGCGGTGTGAATGCTGTTTTCAACTTCCGCGACGTGACTGCTCGCATAAAAACAGCGTTGCCCACAGGCTACGTTGATATGCGAAAGTCGAGGTGTTGACAGCCTTTATCGCAGAGCCGAAGAGCGTGAGAACGAAGCACTTCAAAATGCTTGAGCGGGATAATAAACTGTTACAGCTTCTAAAGACGCTACTGTGCAAGAC
Source organism: Cymbomonas tetramitiformis (assembly GCA_001247695.2). NCBI lineage: Eukaryota > Viridiplantae > Chlorophyta > Pyramimonadophyceae > Pyramimonadales > Pyramimonadaceae > Cymbomonas > Cymbomonas tetramitiformis. The sequence goes on from LGRX02035483.1 coordinate 442,933, forward strand.
GCCGGACAGGTGTTTTCACATCCTCAACAATTCGATGCAATGCATTCCCGTTCCTTACTTCGTTTTGAACTCGCTAAATCTTGCTGGCGGTGACAAAGATCGCGAAAGAGAAGAAATGCCTTGCGTGTACGTGGAAAAGTGCTGCGAATGGATCAGCTCGATCATCACGGGGCTGCATAATGAGGGTGACGGATGCTTAGTGGAAGTCGATGGCGACGTCATTCGAGTCGGGGAGGGTATTCGAGTATCGATCTCGAGCTTGTCGGAATCTGAACGAGCTATCTGGTGCGACGTCGTGGACGACATTCACACGTACTTCAGAAGGACGGATTCGACTTCCAACCACACGTCGTCGTACGACGAACAACTCGCTGCAGACACGCAACTTCGATGCAGAGGATGCTTCTACAACTCGGAGGTTCAGGACCTTCTACAAAAGAGTGCCTTCATCGTGCAATTCGTGGTGCTCTTTTTGTACGTCAAGGTGGAGGTTTCCAATCGATTCACAATCGGCTACAAAACCCTTTTACTGGTGTGCCAAAAAAGCATAACGAAGAAGACCGCGACGATAGTGTCCACCAACTGCACCGCATCGAAGCAGAAAGTGAAGAACTCGGAAGTACTTTCCATCGAGTATCTGTATAACACGGTGCAAAAGACGAAACGTACCGCAGATTTCAAGCTGCAGTGCATACTGGACTCGCTCTTTTACTACTGGTACGATCTGCATCCTCGAACGTTTGCGACGGGAACGTGGTCCGGCTGCATGAGCAGCAGCACCATCTGGGCTACGACCTGGGTCACTTTCGACTTCGTCCGTTCTGTGCACCCCACGTTCTCGGGTCAGCGCAAAGCGACCTTGCGGGCCTTGCGATGGGAGCACTTCACGCACGAGGCGAACGAGGAAGGGCGACTCGTCGACGATATCGATCTCGTCACGAACAATCTGACGGGCACGGCCAAGTGCTTCACCGTAAGCACTTCGCACAGCGACGCATCGAATCTGAACTGTGTCGATCGGGCATTCGTTTTCTTGTATAAGCTCTTCGGTATTCCCCCGTTGCCCGACCTGGAAGTGGAAAGGCGTGAGTGCGTGAGGACTATGTACGAACACCGCGTGATCTCGATGGCCAAGCTGATTTCCGCCATCTACAAAAAGATTTTATTGGGTGACAGCGACCCTCACCCAGTGGCGGGAGGAAAGATGTCGGCAGATTCTACCAAGAAAAAACCAGGCTGTAAGGCGATTTGCGACGCGACCGACGCGCTTCATCCGATGTGGAGAGAGTGGCAGTCGTGCAAGGCGACGCTCTACGCAATGTACGTCTGGGGCTGTGGTTTCGATCAGTACCTGTCCGAGATGATCGAGAATCTGCAGCGCACGATTTTACTGTTTTCTCCTTCGTCGAGTAAGTCAGCGCTTGAGATGTCACCGGACGACCGACTGTTACCATACGTTTCGCCGTCCACTTACTGGAGAGGGATACGATCGGCGCGCGATTGGCCGTGGAAGCACAAGAAATCGGAAGCGAAACACGCCTTCGCGATCAGGAAGTACGTTATGGAGACGTACCCGTTGGCGTTCGAGAAACTGCAGCAGCGAGTGTTCACCTTCGTGAAAAGCACGATCATTCTGTACGGTTTTTCGGAGCGGTGGGAACTTCCGCACGCTTTCTGGCAGATGTGCTTGCGGAACAAAGACTCCGCGGAGAACTTCAAACTTCTGGAACAATGTTTGCGTCAGTTTGCGCCACAATGCGAGCACCTGCTCACTCTGCTCTTGCATCACGAGGACACCGCCGAACAAGCCGTCGCCACTAGCGCGTTGCACAGACTGATCAGTAAGGAGTTGCTGCATGTTCACTTCATGCACGGAACATCCTCGGCGTCCGCACACGACTGCGAGTTTAGACCCATTCGGCAGGTGGTGACGAAAGAGGAGACGGACGCCATCGTGAGGCAGATCTGGAACGCAGGATACATACACGAGGCCGAGAGCGCACTACAAAATCTGAATGAGTCTTCGACGAATAAGCGGCGTAGCTACCGGATGTTCCTCTTGGAAGGGGTCAGTAAACCAACAGACTTTTTGAACATGGTGCACAGCTCTCAAGTCTTCTTCGAGAGCTCGGCAAACAGCGGTGCCGAAGCGCGCATCAAGGTTTATCGCGTTGACGAAGAGCGCGTTTGCTTGCTTGCCACGGAAGACACCGTGAACATGATGCAGACGCTCACCGAGGTGTTGGAGATCTGGACAAAGCGCGTGGTCTCGTTGGAGCATTTACTCAAGCATCTGCATCGTCTGAAAATGAAGTGCCAGTACGTGAATGCGTGGATGCTAAAGTACATTGTCCGATCCACGTGGATCCTGGATGACCCCGAAACGAGTTTTGCAAACGGAAAGGCAAAGCAGGTGAGCGACTCGGATCAACCTGTGCAGGCACCGCAGGCGTTGAACGATATGCTTCAGTGGTTCATGCGAAATCTGTGCAGCGTATGCGACGAAAATTTCTTCGATCAAGACGTCAACTTTGGAAAGAGCGAGACGATAAGTGGCATGGTCAAAATATTAAAAGGCAAACGGATCCGCCAAAACGTCGCCTTCGAGAAGGACACGCTGATCGGGGTCTTTCAGTTGATGTGTTGCGCGACGACGAACTGCGCTCCCATGGGCATCAGCGTGGACGACGCCACGGACGTTCTGCGGCAGATAAAACATTGCGACTCCGAGGGCACGCGCTCGTATAGAACATGCATCCTTCTGGAAAGGTTTTGCACAGAGGAGTTCGTGGCGTGGTGCATCACCAAAACGGCGTCCGTCAAGTTGCGTTCTATACATTCGAACAAAAGAGATCACGACAAATGCAGTCGAATAATCAAAACCGTAATCAAGACATTTTTGGGAATACAGCGAAGCAACAAATGCGTTTCTCAGGATAGCTCCAAGTCCGGTCAGAGTATCGATGGTGATGAAGTGAACCTGTCCGAAGGCTCGAACCGTCCGACGTCGATGAGTGACAAAAAGCTCGAATGGAAAGCACCTGCCGAACAGAGTTGTCACCCCCTCGGTCCCGTGATTCCAGTGATGTTCAGCCATTTTCACACATTTCTGCACGACGCGTCGAATATGCACCATCCTCTGTGGACCCCTTACCCGGACCTTTTCGAAGCCGTTTACTGCCAAGACGATGAAGAGGTTGCGCAAATTTTTCGCGTTTTGCCCAATGAGTATGGAAAGTTGACGCGTAAATAGTAGCAACCGATTTAAAAGTATTACAGAAAAGTAAAAAGTATGATGCGTACTTGTGAAACCTGATGTCGTCGTCAAAGACACGCAAACGCTTTGTCGATTACAGGCGGTCTTCGTGTTTTTTATCTTACCGTGCGGCACCGCGTATTAAACGGCGCTCCAAAGCAAAACAAAGTCTAGTCCCGAGCTTTCTGTGCATCGCGGCGCCTTCGAAAATCGTGTGGCATCAACGACACATCCGGCTTAGAATAGGGCCGAAGAAATCCTATGCTCGTACGCTCAAGGGGGGTGTCTTTTCTATTTCTTTTTTTCCTTGACGACTCGAGATGATCTAGGGACGGCGTACGTCGGTCGTTTTTGCTAGCACTCGGTTCGGTATCTGTCCTTTCTCCGATATGAACAACCATACCGAGACGGAGCAGGTCGATCCAGATCAGAGCGTACTGGACCGCATCTGGATTTGCATGCATTCCCTGCTCGCGCGTACTGACATGCACGAGGTTGTGGAGTCAAGGTGCGACGTTCACATGGACCCGACGCACAGATGCACAAAAAATTGCGAATTTGTACTATCAGAGACGAACACTTACGTTTGCAAGAGCTCGTCTAACGTGCACTACTGCGGCAACCGTTGCGACAAGGCAATCGACAACGGAGAGGAGATGGTTTGTCCGTTGACAGCATTGTGTGTATCCAAGATCTTCAAACAGAGTTTCAAAAGCACGGATCCCGAGCATGGCGGCAGCAGAATCCAGGACACCATGGACGGTTTCGAAATCGTGAAAACAAAAACTTGCGAGGTTGTGCCTCAGCATCGCGCGATCAGAAAAACCCCTACTCGAACAATGCACGAGGATGACGTGAACAAAGTGGTGCGGAGCGTGATCGTTCGACTCCTGTGGTCCGACAAGCGAAACGCCTTGCATCGAGAAATTCACCACAGAAGAAGCAAAGGCGCCTACAAGAAAGTTCACTCATACGTACGGCAGAATCTCAAGAACGTCATGCCGATCGTACTGACGGATATTCAAAGCATTTTCATTACCGAAATGCAGCGCTCCGACGCATGGTCTATGAAAGGTCCGCCCTATAACGCCGAAAGGCTCGAGTATCTAAGCAGTCAGTGCTTAAGGATGCAGAGGATAATGAACGATCACGTTGTGCGTGCGTGCATTCAATCACCTCTGTTTCAGTTGAGTCAGCGAACGCAAACGGAGTACTGCGCGCTCGCCATGCTGTACATTATGCGGGACGGGGTGTATTCCGACACGAATCAGTGCATTGTCGGTCGCGACATGTATCTCAACAAATATTTACCAAACTTGAACGGTCTGCACAATTTTGGGTTCAAGAAAAGCAGATTTACGCATGCGAGCTCTTGTTTGAAGATGGCCTTGTGTCTGCAGAAAAGATTCAACATAGACGTCTAGTCCGATCCGATACGAGAGTCGGTTTTTTTGTAAGGGGTGGAGGTTTGTAGGCTTACTTTGCCGATGGGATTTTGAAGGTTGCATCGCTGACACGTATCAATGATATTATGACTGGTGTAAGGAGTAGGGAGATCGCCTCCACAAACTTACCATGCCTACAGAAAATCGACTCTTGATTTGTCACATTCGCACACAAAGTTTGACAGGACCTTTTTTTGTAGTTCGTTTTTGACAAGATACTATATATTCAAAAATAGATGTTATTGTATAAGAAGTAGAGTGCTACTTTCAATAATCGCTTGCATGAAAAATTCGCTCGATGTTAGGCACTCCTTGTGAAAGTCGGTATAAAAAACTCTACCCTTGTTTGGCTAGCGAAATGGCATAAAGTTTGAAATCTATCCTATATTTCGCCTATGTACTCGTGTAGGGTCGTCGCTTTTCCCACTTCATTTTTCTTTTATAAATGTTTAATCGATCCTTCGACGATGATCTGTACATTTGATGTGCGTGACGAAGTAGCAATTCGGTGCAATGCGAAAGCTGTTGGGCGTGATGCTCTTTGAGTTGTCTCTTGCGTACGCGGACCGAGAGCTCGGAACGAATGGAATGACCAGAACCCACGATAACCGCACTCATCGTAATATGTCGTCGGAATCTTTAGGCGTGCACATTCCGGAAACGGCGATTGCGAGCTGGCGGCAGTTCATTAACACGAAGGAAAACGGAAAGTTTGTGCGCGTGGTAGCTTTTGGTACGTCTGTGCTCGGTGTGCACGGAGGATGCACGACACCCGTCGACGGCATGAAAAGTACTTGCGATGAATGCTGCGGTTTTGGCGTTTTTTCGCGCTCCGCGCATGTTGTGGGAGGCGGATGGCTAAGGCGCACCCTGGACAAATTTTTCCATGGTGAAAATTACGAACTTATCAACGCCGGAATGCCCGGAAGCTCGCCGGAGATGATAACCTCATGCGCGGAGAACGTGTGCGACCTGACGCAGCAAATCGACTTGCTCGTGCTGGAATACGGTCCGGTGGCACGCGAAGGATTTTTTGCAACTCAGCTATCGGAAATTATTCGGTCCGTTAGACTCTTTAATCCATCGTGCGCCGTGCTCTTCGTGACCTTCGAACAATTTTGCAGCATGGACGACGCACCTCCTTGCTTGTACGCTCGCAGATGCTCCGAAATGAAAAGACTCACTCGAAATCTCGAAACGATGAAGCGTCGATGTCTTGCGCAGTTAAACGGTTCTCGTGATGGTTCTTTCGCAACGTCCGACCATGAAACGTACAGGCCGGATTTGATAACCGAGCGGGTGCTCGGAAAGGTCGCGTATCGTCAAGGCGGCGCGAGGGCGTCCTTCGAGCGGTATGGTCGATCTCTATCTTACGACCACGAAAAAGAACTGTCGAAGTGGCTTTCTCTGTGGACCGAAGATGGTCTACACCCCGCCAACGCGGCCACCGATCCGAAAGGTTCCGGAAACCTTTACATATCCGCCTGGCTGCAGGAAGCCTTGTCTCGAATCGTGAAAGTGGTCGCGGACTCTGCCTTAGAAGGTGCCATCGGCGAATCGAATTTTCGGAAGGTGCACTCGATGGTCGATGCACGCCATCGAGACAAAGGGCACGTCGAAGCGGTCGGTGCTTGTCTCTTGTTTGATCAAATCAACGCTACCAAGAAGACAAGACATGTACACATTACTTCCGAACGCGGTTTTCGCTACGAAAAAAACGAAATCGACAGTCACACGCATGCAAAATCGGGCTTGGTTGGAAAGAAGGGCGCTGAATTGAGTTTGCACATCGACAGCTCCGTACCTCTCGGAAACGATCGCACGTACAATACGACGCAGTTGAGTGTGATGTACACCGGAGACACTCACGTACTCAGTATCGAAGTGTCACAACGTCACGGTTGCACGGTTAAACGTCAGCGTGTGGATCGTACGATACACTCCACGGGCGTCATTCAAAGAGCACGCTTTCAAATTTCGACGTCCCAAGAGTGTGACGTGATTGTGCGTATTGTCGCCACAGACGAGAGCGACGACGTCGAGCATTCTCGGACCGACAGTCATCTCAAAATTCGGGGCATCGCTGTTCGCTATTCTGGACATGTAGACGCAGTTGTGTAAGACGACAAAAGCAATGCGCGTTTTTGCGCTGACGCATAATAACAATCCACCAGCACCTCGAAATTCGGTGCACGTCTGCATGTCTACTGTACTCAATGGAGAATCCGTCCATCTTCATACCTGTATGATGGATACACACCGATACGTGCCGTGCAACACTAGCGGAGTACTGCGTGTTCGACCCCGAAATAAAAAATACACCGGTGCCACCGACGACGGCGTCCTTTCGGAGCTGTCTTTCGTATACGACGAATCGCCGAACAGACGCAAGCTGGAACCTTAATATTTGTAGACTTTCGTTTATATATATGTACTTAAGAGTGATGGCAAACCGCGCGCGATGGCCATTCTAATACAGCCGCCCGCCACCAACCCTGCATCGGCATTCCATGGATCCCCACAGAATGGATGGCGAGAAGGTTCCATTTCTTAAGAGTCGTCTTAAGAGTAGATCTTCGATAGTGGTGAGAATTGTGCACAAGTTCGTCAGTGCAATATTTCAAGGTCGTTCTCCGACATCGTAGGATCGTTGTCCTTCAACTCGCATACCTCGCAATAGGCGTTCTCGTTCACGGAAACCGTCAACATCTCTTCGACCAAGGCTCGTATCTGTTGGGCTCCTTCGGTGACCATGATCACCACTATTCGCTTGCTGTTGTCTTCAACGTTCTCATTCTTCCCCATGATGTACGTAGCGCACAGTCCGGTACACAAGACCGCAGCCAGGTTCTCGGAGGAAATCGTGAAAAGACTGTGCAGCTCGGAGAATTCTCTGCCGATGTTGCACATGTTTTCGGACAGCATTAAAACCATATTCTCCTTCGTATCGTCGACCAGTATCATCTCCACTCGAACGCTGTCGACACAAGAATCGTTGTAACATTTGTGCAGTTTTTTCAGACAGATCTCGTGCAGGTTTCCCGAGGCTCTCACGTACGCGGACGCGGTGCACACCACGTGCACCGTGGGGCGTTCGTCCGTGTTCGCTGCATCGCTTGGTTTATGTGACTCGCGCCTCATCGGACTTCGCGATCCTGGTCTGTAAAACCGATCTCCACTTGCGATGGTGTTTTCGCTGGCAGGGATCACGCACGAGGATGTCAACGTACACATTCACACACGCATATATATATATATACAGGCGCACGCGCGAGCGTTTACGACCGAGTACATTTCGGGGGGGAGGATTTAGGAAAATCGATTTCGACACATCTTTCGGCGTCCTCAACAGTTGGACGCATTTTTTGTCGAGTCCGCGAGGTCTTGAACGAAGGAGCGTTGCGCTGCGATGGACGCGACTCACGTCCTGCGCGTCTGCGGCATGAAGGAAGGCGCTTCGTACGACCCTCTCTCCCGTCTGATTTATAAAGAGATCGCGGAAACGAGCGCGACCGAAAAACGCACTCGCACAACGACGATCGGAAACAAACGAAGGCACCCCGCCGCAATGCAGAGCAAACTGCAGGCTTTTATCGACAACAAGCGATGCTCCGATCTAGTAAGATCCGTACCGGGAGACGAATACATACGAAAACTCAAAGTGTGTCTGGATCAGTTTGGTCTCGAGCGGACCGCGAGTCAAAAAATGTTTCACAAAGCTTTCCTAGGGGCAACTTTGGCGCATGTTTACGGCACGAACGACTTCGAGCGTCACCGCACTCGCATTTTAAAGGAGAACGATATGCAGGATCCTAGTTTCGAGGTGCTTATCGTCACGCCTAGAAGATGGGGCAAAACCACTAGCGTCGCCATCTTCGTCGCCGCGTTGCTTATGTCGGTCGCGGATATGTGGGTGTCTGTCTTTTCCACCGGACAGCGAGCGAGCAGTAGTCTGTTAGAACAGGTTTACAAACTGATATGTTACTTGCCAGATGGCTCGAGTCGAATCCTGCGACGAAACCAAGAACAAATATACGTGAAGGGCATCGATTCATCGGACGTTCGTCGCTTATACTCGTATCCCAGCAGCGTACAAGGTGAGCGCTCGCTGTGCCCGCTCGTCTACGCAGCGTCCGTCTTCATCTGAGCGCTCGATACCCACTTTAAAACGTACAGATCGCGCGCGTAGCGCGAGCACCAGGCGTGCTTCATTCTAGATAGGGCGCGCAGTCGTTTCGTCTTGGCGGATGCAAAAGACGTTTTGCACACTTTCCCGACGGAGTGCGTGTCGGTGGTTCTCTTCAACCACTTGAAACATTCGGCCTGCACAACATTCAAATGCTCTGCGTCTTGGTTCACAATAAACATGTTGGTGGTGGTCATCCTCGAGTTCACGCACCCGCAAAAACCAGATCGACCGATCGACATGATGATTCCGCCTTTTTCTATTTCGCCGAGACAAGCCTGAACCACCGATTTGAGTTGTGCGATGTCGAATGAGGGTCCCACCGCGTGCAGCCTTGCAACGCGAAAACGCGGATCGATGTCTTGCATGAACCGAGGCATGTCGCATATCTGTATTTGTTTCAAATGACATCGGCATCTCGCGTAAAGACGACTCAGCATGCGAGCGGATGGGGCGTGGTTCAGCTTGAGCCATATGTACGCGTACAGACAGGTTGCGAAGACATGTCGCTTCATGACTATACTAGGACGCGTCACGCTGCTGCAGTTGCAACGCGTCCGCACAAGACATTTATACTCACGAAACACCTATCGAAGATGTCTGACAATCACCTATCTCGCCGATTGACTTTTGCCTTCTCTCTTCGAGGTCCCCCTTTTCCCAGACGGTTCAGGGTTGCCGACGCGTTGGCTAGCGCCCATTCAGCCACCTCCTCGTGGTGCACGGCGGTGTCGTTGGCCCAAATAACGAACGCGTACACTTTTTTCGGGTCGTCGTAGGTGCGAATGTACATCTCTCGTGTCAGGGCGACCTGAAGGTGATGTTGATTCCTCGGACTGTTTGGCACATGCTTCAGTTCGTGCTGCATGTTTCCGGAGTACAGAGACACGTAGCCCTCGAAGCCGCACTTCAGCTCCATCACGGCGAAGGAACGCGGGTTCGCTTTTTGCACACAGATGAAGTCGGCAGCGGTACGCGTTTGCGAGTCGGCGTCTTCGACGTGCACGTGCGAATCGATCGCCGTCCATCCCATGACGTCGATGTGCTTCAGAATTCTTTGCGACAGATCGTTTTTTAGCCTAAAGTGTTTCAGGGAGAACTTGTACAAAGATGGAAGCTGGTCTTTCTCGTACGAGCCGCGGTCATCCAAACATGCGCGCCGATAACTCTTTATCACCCTCGCGACTTCGTTGTCGACGAGAGTGCCTCCCTTTCGTCCGATTTTGATCCTGTCCTCGGACGCGCGTGTTCTACCCGTCGCTCGCGTAGCGCTGTTTTCGGTTTTCGCCTTATCGAGTCGTATCGCACGCTTAAAGTTGTATTTTGGGTAGTACACTTTTTGCAGAGGACGCGTGATGCCACTGTAATGACTTCTCGCGTGCCGCTTTTTGGTGTCGTGCTGGTGCAGCATATGCCGCATCCTGCGCGTGTTCTCTGCAAACTTGCCCATGAAGTCCGCCGCGGGCGACGTCTTTGTACGATCACGGATCAAGGCCTTTTGACGGCTCGTATTTATACCATCAATTCGCAAGGACCACGGCAAGAGGCACACATTTCACCACGACGAACAAAGCACACGGATCGTTGCACACACATAATAAGCGCGCTACAATTTATTATATTCATTACATTTTCGCGTCTAACGATTTTCAATCTATTTTGAGCGCCCTCCTAGCTAACCACGACAAATTCGCGCGCTGGTCCTACACGTCCAAAGGCAAGCAATCCTGGTCGTTTTTGACATCCTCGACATCAGAAGTCTCTTTGATCGTGCAGTTCATGCGGTCCAAAATCGAGGAAACTTTAAGTCCGTTACCGATTCCGATCTTTGCCACCTTGGATATGCGAGTCAGCCACCGAAGATGCTTCTGAGGCGCGAAGGAGGTCTCTGTTCTGAAATAAAAGGGGCCGTGCTTGATCACGACACACGCGTAGTCGTCGGGACGCACGTCGTCCTTGTTGAGGCACGAGTTGTTCGCGTCTCGCCCACCGTGAATCAAAGCAGCGTGCAACTTCTCGCCGGCGAACGCCTCGAGCTGCAGCGGTTCCTGTGAGAGTATACTGTGCATCTCCAACACGCCAAAATCGAGGATGTTGGTCTCCGGGTCGCGCCGCTCAAACTTGCGTTTTTTGTCGTCGTAGCCCATGGAGACTGGAAGCGACGCGGCGATGCCCATCTCATCTCCCTTGCGTCGAACATACGTGGCGTCCAGTTTGCCCGTGCTTTCCGTGCGCTCAAAGGAGTAGGCGCTCGACTTTATGTAGCTCATCACCGAGTTCGTCAACACCTCCCGCTGCTTGTCGGAGAGCAGCGTCTTCAGAACCTCGGCGTTGTCACGATCGGCCTCGTGCACCACAGTCCCGCCCATCTCCATCATCGCCAAAGCGCGATTGCAGAAATCTTTGGGCGAAGTGAGATGCCAGGCGTTCGCGACCGGTTTGACGTACATCTCCAAGTAGAGAGTGTTGAGCTCCTCCTGCACGATGGACGAGTCCGTGAAAAAAACCATCTTCCGAGCCGCCGGTGTCGCATTCTCGTTCTGACCATTGTCGACACTCTTGTACACTTCCGATTTCCACGCCTTCAGCATGTTGGTGGTGTTGCCGTAAGCGATCTCCGGCTCCTCGATCACACACTCCTCCGGCGATTCCGCGTCGCTGTCCTTCGCTGCTGGGGTGTAACGAGCCACAGGGAAGAACTCTTGCTTAGTCTCCTTTTTCCCAATTTTCTTGACTCGACAACCGATGGAGAAAAAAAGCCGTTGCTCCTTGAGCGCTGTGATGGGATCGTAGATGAACTTTGCCTCGTCGCACACTTGACTGATGAACTCCATGATGAAAAAATAGCGGTGGTCAAGTTTGATGGTGTGTATGTGCCTTTGCTTTGCGTTTGTCAGCTGCGGCCCACATTCCTTGTTTGTAGAACGACTTCGATCGACACCCGCATTCCTTGTTTTTTTGAACGACTTCGATCGATACCACTATATATACCCGCGCGCGACGCCTTCTCCACTAACGGCACGAACCCCCGTTTTGTTGAATGACGATGTCCATCCCGGCACTTTTCAAGATGCTCGTGTGCTTCATGCTCGCTTTCGTTTCCGACGCGCGGAAAGTGCAACCGGTGACCCAAGCCGACGTGTCCAGAAGCAAGAAGCACGCGTTCAAGCATCGCATCGGTCGCATGGATGTGCTCAGCATGTCCGAAGAGTCGATGACGAATGCCTACAACGTGGCGTGATGCGCTCGTCAGGTCTGAAAGGAGTGGGGGCAAAAGTGATCATTCTCGAAGAGGCGTCGCGCTTGGACGAAGCCGTATTCACCGAGGTGATAGTGCCGCTTCTGAACGTGCGAAACACGGCGTTGTTGGCGATCTCGACTCCGCTTGACGAAAACAATTTCTATTCCACTCTGCTGAACATGAAGGACCCTATCACGACCGGACCGATGTTTAACGTCCTGGAGATCAAGCTCATATGCGACGTCTGCGCGAAGAAGGGGATCAAGGACGTGTGCGCTCATCGAAGAGAACTTATACCGCCGTGGAAAAACGATCATAGGCGTGAGCTGATGACCAAGGCGCTTTTCGAGGGGCAGCCTCGCATGTACATGCAGGAACAGCTTGGAATACCCTCTGGGTCCGACGCAAGATGTTTCGACTTTACGGCGCTGGACGCGTTCGAAGCGACGAGAGGCCGACTCGATCACTCACCGTCTCACGTGTTTGTGAGCATAGACACATGCGGCGGAGGAAACAACCTCATGGCCATAATCAGCGGCTGCTACGATCGACAGAACGTGCTTCAGGTGCGCGTCACGCCCGAGAGGAGCCGCGTGCGCTCTCAACTCTCGTAGTACTTGCACACAATCTTGGCCACGAAGGTTTCCAACGTAAACCGGTTGCCATAGGCGTCCGTTCCAACGTCCTCCGCGTCGGACTCCTTGTTTGTTGCACCGACGGAGGCGGTGTAGGCGAGCGTGGGGTTTACCATCTTCTCAACGCTCGCTTCGGTGTTCACATACATACTAGTACGTTTGCGGCGCGATCCACTGCGCTGCTTCTTCTCCGCAGTTGAGCCGGCTATCGTTTGCGCTTTGTTGAAGGTGCGACCACCGAATCTGTCCACCGCGCTCGAGTTCGGCACTAACGCGTTGGCTTGTATCATCTGCGTGACGTCGTCGCGCAACTCGCGTAACCAGTTGTACACTTTATCGCTCGGGCAGTTTTCCATTAAAAAGGATTTAATGACATCGGTACACACATCCAGTAGCAAGATCCACGTGTATCGCTTAACCAGCAGGTCGGTGGAGAATTTTGCCGCTTCTAAAATTCTGCAGATGTAGTGCCATATTTGCTCGCCGCACACTTCTTGCACAACTCGCGCCAAGGTCGGGTTTGTCTGTAGCAAGCCGTACAAGACATCGATCGCTGCGTGCAGATGCCTATCCACCACGTAGAAATCGGTTGACATAAAAATACCGTTATCCCCGACGAGGGTGTCGTTTTTCCTATCTTTCATCGCGTGCGAGAGCCGTGTCTGTATTTGTCAGGTACTCGCTATCGACGCCGCGCCGATCACGTCCGACTTGCAGCTAGAAACTCAGATCGCTCTGCACATGAAAGAGTTGCGGAAGCTGGTACCAAGCACCACCCTCTTCGTGAGCATCATAGAGGCCAACTACGGTGGCTGGGTGCAGGCGTCGCGCGTCGCGCATTTAGTCGCAGACAATGCCTCGGTTGTGCACGTCAGTTGCGACAGAAAAATCGAGAACAAACGTCCGGGAGTCTTCACCACGTCGGAGATCAAAGAGCGTATGCGACACGAGCTGCAACGGTTACTGCGCGAACAACGAGTCGTGCTGCTGAAAGAGAGCGCGACCAATCGTCCCGAAGATGTCACGGAGCTCGTCAAGCAGCTGAAGCGGTGCGAGTATATCTACAAGCCTAGCATGTCGGCCGCCAACGTCGAGAGGAAAAGAATCATCAGTGGAAAGTTTAACGGCCAGAACGATGATATGGCTATCGCGTTCATGATGCTCGCCTACTGGTCCGCTCACTTCATCAACACCGACGGAAAGTGCGCCGTCAAAGTGTGACACGCGAAGGTGTTAGAGAGAGAGAGAAAATCGAATTGTCTATATGACAAAGCGATTCCTGGTATACCGCGATCCCTCTCGACGTAATTCGCGCGAGATGGGTTTGATGATTGCAACGATTGCGCGTGGGCGAGTCTCCGTAGAATGGCGCGCGGTTTTCGCATCTGGACACGAACGCTTGTCGTAAAAAAACCTTATGTGAACACGCAATCGCTCATCGAGCAATTGCTCCGCATTTTAACCACCGCTCGCATGTTAAGAGAGAACCTTTAGTAAGGGAAAGGAATCTGTAGACCTGATTTGGATGTGCAATTTTGAAGTTCGCACTCTTATCACATGACAATAATAGTGTGACTGATACGATCTGTGTTGACGGTGTGCACCTCACCATCCGATAAATCTTACTCTCAAAGCAAATCGAACCTCGAATGACTCGGTCAAGAGTATCACCGAGGCGATTGTATATATATATATGCACGCGTGCATGTGCACGAAATTAAGACCGCTCAACGCCCCGGGGAAACTCTGCTGCAGCAAGCACGCAAATCACCATTCCCGCTCGATTCCCCGTTTCTCCCCCGTTTCTTCGGACCTCGCACCGAAAAGATTATGGCGACAAAGGTCACTTTCAAGTCCGATTGTGCGATGTCTGTGTGAAGGGATATGGACCGCGACGACGAAGCCTCTCTTCGTGGGTCCAATCGATCGATGTCCGTCTCGGCGAAAGATATGGTGTCTCTAATGATTATGGAAGAAACTTCCGAGAAATTGCTGCGAAATATACATTTGTCATCGACCGCAGCAAAGAAATCGTCTGACCGACGCAACAGACAAACGACCCCATCTCTGACAGTCAAGATGAGCGGTGCTCATTCGTGTAGCGAGGATTCTATGTGGCCAAAAAGCGCATCCAGTCAGGGCACGAACCAGAGTGGATCGAACAACTCGAGAGGGAACAGGCACGAGGTAAACGTCGTCGACTGCATCGATCAGGCGAGTTCCCGCCCGCACGCGGCGAAGCTCGCGCGTAAGCATGAAGCCGGTGAAGCGGCAAAAATATCGCCGTCTCTGGCGAGGAGTGCGGACGCCCCACGGGAACAAAGTAGTCACCAGGCATGGAAGGATATCTCGCCGATCAGCGTGGATGAACTCGAGGTGACGCTGGAAACGTTGCGAGAACAAAGCAAGGAGCACTCGTGTCTCGACGCGGTAAAGATAACTTTCGATCGGAAACGGTTTCTGTGCGAGGTCTATGAAGGACGATACTTGCCCGCCGTGGAAGCGAGCAAGGAAATCATCACCCAGATAATGTTTCGCGCCGCTTGTGACCATGAACTACCGACGGAGTTTCGGGAGGCTTTGCCCCATCTTTTTTTGTACCCTTGCAACAAAACGAAGATCGATTCGACCGATGAGGAGACGCGAATTCAGCTGAATGTAGGCGTCGGAGATCTCCTTCGTTGCAAATACCTGCTACTGACTCGACTACACGACGACGAAAAAGTGGCGATGGCAGACTATAGAAAATACGAAGATAAATTGAATTCGGAGGAGTCAATGGTTTCGGCCTTCTTCATCAAGGGGCGCTCGCATCAGACTGCAGCAAGATCCGCCACTGACGACCACCACACCGTTGTCAGTGACCTGGGCGACAACTTGAGTATATACACAGCCGGGGATATACGCACGCGCGTAGAGTTCCGGTTAACAGATCGTGGCATGCTAAACGTGTATCTGATTTTGCACGCCCTTGCAAATTGGTTCGACTGTCCTGGCATGGTGAAGAGATCCACCAAAGAGTTCATGGGAACCTTGATGGCCGCACTTAGTCGATATCCGGATCGTGTTACGCAAATCTACGATGTCCCACCGCAAGCTTGAGATACTAAAGACGCGACGACGGATTTTCAACAGTACAACTTGCTTCGTAACGAGGTTTCTTAGCCAAGGGAATGCGGCTTGAGTTGCAGCATGTCAAAGTTGCTTTCCCTCGCGAACTACCGAACGCTGGTGACACCTGACACACGGTCCTCGGCTTCGTGCTTGAAGGGACCGTTATTGACTCTTAACGCACTAACTTGTAAACATGCGGTCAAGCGAGATGGGAATTGAAGGCGATATCGCATTCTTATAGAGACACGCTATAATATGTAATTAATAAGTATTAACCCTATGTCATGCGCGAAACCGATACCTCGAGTATCGGTCGCCATCACAGTCGCGCCTTATTTTATGGTTTGTTCGAGCAAGGATTTGCAAAAGTACATGCAGGTAAGAAGGGCGACCTCCTCGGTCACGCATGTGTGCCTCATGAGATTCACTAGCTCTTTGAAGTTTTTTATCGCGTGACGTTTAACGGTCGCGTTCATCTCCTTTATTAAAACTTTTTTGAGTTGCGGCGTCACGGCCGAGATCCCGTCGTCGCGTATCATCCGTTGCATCTTGGACCATGTGGGGAAGCACCTCAGCACATCTCTGGTGACTCCGGGTACTCTCGAAAGACACCGAAACGTTTCGTTTCTGTAGTTCGCAGAAAGCACTTCGCGAAGCAGCGCATCACTCTCGCATCTCACTAAAATGGACCCTTCGACTCGATGCGCCTCCAGTGCTTCAAGCTCGATCACTCTTGTAGAGTACTGCCGTAGAAAGGCGTTGTACCGCGTCCACGAGACACGCATTAACCCCTTAACTATATCTCGCATCTCGCGCACGTTCGCTCGGTAGAAGCTGGACGGTGTATGCTTGCGTCTTAGAAGGTCGTGCAGCGTTCGTGCGTCTTTGCGCATGAGATAGTTGTGCGTGATCAAAATCTGCTTTCCGAACGTTGAGAAGTGGCGGTGATTCACCGGGTGCGCATCACCGCATATGAAAAGCTTCTCCGATGATACAAAAGGTTGCGACGACCAACGTACGAATTTCCTCGTGGCGATCTCTATCAAGGATTTCAGTTCACTCGCGGATTCAAAAAGCTCGACTTCCTCGACGATCGATTTTTTTGTCTTGGTCGCAAGGGTGTTGCTATCGTCAATGTCCTTCAGACGCACGAATAACAAGGCGAACCAAAAGATGTATTGCGAATCAAAACTATTTTCGGAGTGTCGTGCGTTCACCATGTTTATTGGACATTCAAACTTTGGCAGCTTTTCGATTAGATCTGAATCGATGTCATCTTGGATTGAAAAGGTGTCCGGCGAAAACCGAGATACTCTTGGGAAAACAAAGGACTCCGGTTCGAAGGGAAGTATCGAGAATAGCATGGCGAATACGGTCACGCATTCGCGTGCGCATATGTATATATATATATATATATATATATACATATACACGCGCGCGTCCTTCCTAACCACGTAGAGCGCTGAGCGTCGTAGACTTTCCCGTCGAGTTACTCGCGTTTCCTGAGTCGTGATCGACCGGGACAAGGGACTTATCCGGACTTCTCGTAATGAATCTAGTAATGGACCAGAGGACGGCGTGATTGAATGCGGTCTGTTTTAGTTTGCAATTTCTAAAAAATAATTCGGTGCAGATAAACAAATTCAGTAAGCACTCCTTCCCGGTTAGGCGACAACCATTGTCTATCTACTGAAAGCCGTGAAACCACGAGAAGACGTTTACTATTCGCCGTGAGCCACTAGTTTGATTGCGATCTGCGATCGGAGTCTTCGCATCAATCGCCGTGCCGCAATCGAGTACCGTGTCAGGAAGCGGTGTAAACAAAGGAGATGTCACTTCCGCAAAATTCCCACGCTCACCGAAAGTCAACCCCAACGAGCGACGACGGCTCCTTCGGGGTCTCGACGGGTATCCCACGTTTTTAAGCGCGCAAAACAAGCAGCTCCGCGACGGTCCTCGCGTCGGCACTGTCGGTTTGCGGTATCAGAGAAAGACGTCAGAGACGTTTCATAGCTTGTATTGAGGTATACACCTCGTTAGATAGGTCGTTCATCGTTTTTATCCAATCGGCATTTATCACACTAAGTTTACTCGCTTTCCGAGACAACGCGGCGAACGCTGTCCAGTGGCAATTCTTTTTGGTCGACTTGTCCATACTTTGCTCGTAGACGTGATTTGCGTTGTCGAACTCAGCGTTCAGTCGCTGTAGATGCGACACCAAGACGGATTCGTCGACGGTTCCATATTTTCTATGGCTGTGTAAGACATATTCACCTACCGCATTGATGAAGGCGCACAAGAGAAAAGCCAAGCCAGGATATTTCTTACCCTCCAGCAAATCTCTGCATTTACTCGTAGCGTACGCCAGCACGCGCGCCACAATGAGCAGGTGGCTGGACCATATGTGTCTGTACGCATCGTGCACCACTCGTCTCGTCTGCAAAATGGCGCAAAGGTGAAGCGTGTCATCCAAGACGGCGTACATGCCTTCGAGGGAGCGTTGCACGTGTTCGGAGTGCGACGCCTCGTCCTTGAAGTGTCGATACTCCAGCGTGATCAAGTAGTCTCTGTAGCGGAGAGCTCTGGATAACGATACGCACAGGGTGTTCACAAAAGTGACGTACTTCGAATCTATCATGGGGATGCACACCGCGAGCGCGCAAGCGCCGTCTCTGTTTCGGGTGTTCATGTGCGCCGCGTATCGCTCCAAAGCCACGGTGTCGGTCTTACTCACGAGAAGGTCGACGGGCGTCGTGCTGAACGGATTGTTTTGCAAGAAATTGTCGATGCGGTGCACTTTCTGCAGAAAGTTCGCGTGCGCATCGATCGCCCGATCCAGCAACGCCACGACAGGGTCTGTGCGAGGCACACCTATGTAGAGAGTCCTGTCCTCGATCTTTTGGGAGTAAACCTTTTTATCGTTTCCCACATGCGCGGGAAACCCTTTGGACGCTTCGGGTCTGAGGTGCATGTCGAGAATGGTGTTCGTCGCGTCATCATGGCTGTTGCACGCCCGCATGAAGTCGCGCAGTCCTACCTATGCAATCAACACTTTCAAATGAGATGTGATGCGCGCTGACGATTCCTCGGTTCTACGGATACGCGAGTGTGTATGTATACGCGCACGTGTTCAAGCGTGGCTGTGTTCGCATATCGATCGCGCGACGGAACTGCGACGCTCATTCGAACACAGACAGTGACACCTTTTTTGCAGACTCTGAAAAGTGGCGTGCGTCCGGCGATTGCCGGTCCCACAAAGAGACGCCCGCATCCTGCGTTTCGTACGTGGTCCGGTGCACATTCAAGGAATGGGTCATCAGGTCCTATGTTCATATACATACGAAGTGTTCGTCAAGTCTCGGAGAAACGCTCACATTATCTCAATGTCGATGATATTCACCACCTTTTGCAGCAAGCCTCACACCGATGAGGACGCGCCGAAGACTACTCGCGACAGCCAAAGCACGGCAAGTTGTGTCGGCGGGTCGATATCGTCATCGACAACGAAGAGAAGATGCGAGTCCTATCAAAAAATCGAGGACGAAACCCTGAACGTACCGAGTGGCCGCAGAAAGTTTGGCTGAAGTAAGTAAATAGGCGGACGTTTATGTAGGTCGTGTCTACCGAGTTCCCGATTCAAGACGCAAGCAAAGTCAGAAAGATTTCGCGGTTTTTGTATCGACGGAGTCGGCGTGCGCGACAGACGCCCGTTTACACATGTAGAGCAGTTTGGTTGAGTTTGATCTGAACCGACCCACGTTTTAATTGCATCAACCAGTTTCAGATCGATGATCGCTGCACCGTAAACCATTGGATCGATGGAGGTCGCAGCAGGAATGCACTATTTGAAGAAAAAAGAACGTTTTTTGTACGCCATGCCACGTGTGTGCAAGCTACGCGATTCGCATGACGGTTAGTCAGACTCGTGTCCGTGCAGTATGCATGCGCTCCACAATCAGTTCGTGCATGGCAGCGCGCACAACTTTTAAAGAATGGGTGTTCGATATGTACAGGAATTTTGTGGAAGTAGTTTTTCCACTATTTACATAAATTACAGTATTATTGTTACGTGTTGACGGTACAATCTTGAAAGTCACACTGCCAAATCAGGCTTACAAATTCTCTCCCCTTGTAACATTCCTGACTCTTAACTATCACTGTCTGTGTCTTCGATGTTCTCGTCGCTGCATTCCTCTTCCGTGTCGCTGCACTCGACCTTCCCGGGTTTTGTCTTACGGACCGCCTTGCTCTGGACAGGCAGCGCGTGTGGTGCATGTCGACTAAGAATACTCCGGATGCCTACTTTCAAAGCGCTTCCATTCGAAGCTGTCACAGTACGGTTCTTGATCACGTTTTGGATCTCTTCGCAGATCGAGAGGTTCTCACATACGGTCAAGGCGTTCTTCATGTCGCGCAATATGTGCGCAGAAACGTTTGATCTGTGCGGAAGAGCCACGGCCAGCCACTGGTCCCAAGACATTTCGCTCGACTGTTTTCCAGACAACTGTTTGATCTGTTTCTTCTTGTATTTCTTTGGAAGGTACGACTTGAACTCGGGATGAGACTCCTCGAGCGGGATCAAGCAGTTCTCGTCGTCCTGGGTCTTAAACTCCTTCATAGTACGCTCTATTATCGCTTTGAGGCTAGCAGCAAGTTTTCCGCCGTTGTTTGCTTTATAAACACCTCCTGGTTCACCAGGTGGCTGAATCAACCTCCGCATGTGCAAGGAGACCGAGTCGGGACAGTCCTTGACGTTCATCGTAGTAAGCACCACTTGTTTTATACGGGACGCATTTTTTACGTGCAGGCTCTTCGCGTGAGCCAGCATACGAATCCACACGGGAACCTCTACACTTGCCTTTTCGCAAGAGCTTTTGTTATGCACCGTCACGTGGGTTTCAGCGCAGTTTGTATCCGTGGTGTCCAAGCAGAACCCCATTGACGTATGTATATTTTCGCGGTAGAAAGTTTTTCGTGGAAGGGTGCGTGTGCAAGAGAGGGTTCTGAATTATGAGAGGTACCAAAGGCCGTGGCATTTTTATATGGTCGTGTGTCTGTGCATTCCCCGCGTTCGATCGACAGTCATACATGACACTATAGTGACTACGCGTACTGGGTGCAGCAGTCGTGCATGGCACTATAGTGACTACGCGTACTGAGTGTAACAGTCGTGCATGACACTATAGTGACTACGCGTACTGGGTGCAGCAGTCGTGCGTGACACTATAGCGACTACGCGTACTAGGTGCAGCAGTCGTGCATGACACTATAGTGACTACGCGTATGACATTCGTCGGCAGAAAGTGTACATCTGCCGTTTTTGCCGGCGGAAGGTGCGTACGTACCATTTTCCGCGGGCAAGCATCGCACATGTATCGGATTTTTGCCGGCGGAATGTATATACTTGCCACTTTCGCCGGCGGTATGTGCACACGTACCGTTTTCCGCGGGCAAACATTGCTCAAATACCGATTCTCCGCCGGCGGAAAGTGTCCAGTTGCCGTTTTTTTTCGGCTAAACCAAAAACGCCTTCGCTTCCCACTCAACGCGGCGGGTACAATCAAACTGTCCTTCGAAACCCGCGAACACGTATTGTCGCTAACAACATCTGCCTCGATACTGCCATCGACTTCATACCTTGTCGCGGTTTTCGCATATAGGTAACCCGAGTTTCGAGTGACTCACTCGATTACCGCGTTCCTCTGCGTAATGCTTCGGCCTATTCTTTACAAACCCGTCAACCGGTCGATGCGAGATGGCCCTCCGAATCGCTCAATCCCTCCGTCCAAATGCCGCCTCGGTTCACGTGTGCCCGTTCTTTACATCGATTATAATATCATCGTTACGTGTTAACAATGCAGGCTTCGATAATTTACTGCCAAACTAGGTCTACAAGTTTCCACCCCCTTACAAAGACTGATTATTAGGATCAACCGACGCGTCGTTCTTCACACGCAGAGGTTGCACTGCAAACCACGCACGTCCGGAGTGAGTGTGTCGCTCTCGCGCTCCGTATACGCGTGAAAAGGATTGTATCACGCACAACTTGTTTCGCCAAAGCGACTCGTGCGAATGAGCGCGCACGCGCTCTCCACGCAGCTACTTCGCATGATTTTTTTGTCGCGAAAGAGGATTAGCCACACGCATCGACGCATAGGGCGATTCTCCACGATCGGTAGACCGGAAACAAAGAGAACAAGTCCCGAGTCGACGAGGGGCTTCAACACTTTCAGTCGATAATCCGGCGCGTTCGTGTAGTAATCGCCAGCCAAATGTATGCACCACATTTTGACAGGTTGCTTGAGCGCCCATGTCAAGAAAAGATCGCTCAGTAGGAAGGGCGGACTGAATATTATGAAGTCGTATGCGTCCGATTTCAAGTCTAACAGAAGCGAGTCCTGTATACAGTTCACCTTCCTGCGCGAGTGCCCTGCTCGAGAGTAAGTTTATTTCATCGACGACCACGTACATTCGATTGCGAATTCCAAAACGTACCCTGAGCGTCGTCTGTCTACGTCTGCGCCGTCGACCTGCGGCAACACGCGCGACACTCATAGCACGACGTGCGGCGCATATCAATCGGGCGAGCTGCTCGGACGTGTAGTCATGGGTGCAAACCTGTCGGACGCCCGCGCAGTGTTCTCGAAGGTACTTCGAAATGTTTCCGGTGCCAGCGCAGGCGTCAAAGCCTACGCCGCGAAGAACCACGCATTTGCACAGAAGCTCTAGTTCCTGCGAGCACGACCGACCCAGACAAGGTCGGTGCTGGATAAGACGCCTTTTCTTTCAGTCTCGTACGTATCCACATGGAAGATCCAAACCTTGTCCGAGGTAGCGTGACACTCGGGATGTCGACGCATGCGTCTGTACATAGATGCGAGCTTTGTGCGTCGCTCCTGGCTCATGCCGGGCATGGTGTACGAGTCTATCGTGGCGTCGGAAAGCTGGACTCGATCCCACATTCTCGCTCTGCGACGTTCTTCTTGGGCGCGCACGGTCAGTCGACGTCTTTCCTCGCGACGCGCTTCCTTCGATCTGCTCCTACTGCTACCTCAAACCACGGTCGGATCAGAGCACTCGAAGGCAAAACCCTTGTTCAGAAACGTCTAATCACAAAGAGTCGCGCATCGCGTCGTCTCACCAATTGTAGTGCCGCCAGCAGAATCCTGCGCGTTTTGTTGCCTTGTGACATCCTTCAATTTGGCATGGATCGTCGAGGTTACGAAGGCGTGGTCTTCCCATAATCGAAGAACGAAAAACCCCAACAACAGCTCCCTCGTATGCAGCGCTCGATCGGTCACTTTCTATATTTATACGCGGCTGCCCGAATGCGCCGTCGTGTTTCTTTTCGGAGCGAAAGTGTTGAGTCCAACGCTCGCGAAACGACGGTCGATTTTCCGAGACGTCTGTGGCGTTGAGTTCCAACTTACTCGCCACCGATATCGAGGTACTCTTGGGTCGAATCACACTTCTGCGTGGTGAATTGATGACCTCCGTTTTTTAATTGTCACAGCAATACGCCGTGACTCGCTCCGGATATCGGTGTTTGAAGCGCCAGGTATTTCCTGATGACGGAGCCCTTTCGGCGAACTCGTGGTCCCCGTGACGGTTGCCTCTAAAAAAGCGCGCGCGCGAGGTAGGGGGGTATCTCGCGCGCGCGTTTTTTTCAGAGAAATGCTGAAAGTTTCTAATTGTTGAGGTCAGGACGACACCATCAGTGGCGAAATTGGGATCGTCTTACGCACTGAAACATCTCCTTGACAGAATACCGTTTCTGCCGACGCTGGGTTGTGATTGTGCAAGCGACGATCGCTGGCGAAAAAGAAACGCGCGCGCGAGGCGTGGGTGGGGGGTTGTCTCGCGCGCGCGCTTTTTTTGCCGGCGTTGCAAAGTTTCTCAGAATCCTCGAGAATTTACAGAATACTCTCTCGAAAGTCGATTTTCTATTGGTGTGGCGTCTCCGCTCTTCACGTCGACCATAGTAGTATTGTTATGTGTCGACAGCGCAATTCTTAAAGGTTTGCAACTAGAGCAGGTTCGTTAAACCTCCCTCCCTTTCCAAAAAGTAACTTTTACAACCTAGGCTGCTCAAGCCAAGACAGGGACATCATCGCGCGCGAAATCGGGATCCAGTTTGGCTGCGGCAAGTTGCCGCGCGCGATATCTGGATCCAGTTCGGCTGCGGCAAGTTGCCGCGCGCGATATCTGGATCCAGTTCGGCTGCGGCAAGTTGCCGCGCGCAATATCGGGATCCAGTTCGGCTGCGGCAAGTCGCCGCGCGCGAAATTCGGATCGGGTCGTCGATCGAACTCGATATGTCCCATCGCGCGGCCGTATATTCTGTAGCACAATTTGACTTTACTATAAAAGGGGTCGACGTGCTCATCTCACATCATAATTTCGGAATCACACCTGCCTCTTGTACGCCCCGCGAAAAACTCTGAATTTCTTTTTTTTTAAATTATGTCCTCCACAGCAGATCACAGCGACCACTCAGGCTCACGACGGAGGTCATCACAGGATGGATACGTTCCGACGTCTCCGTTGTATTCTCCCACCTCTCCGAGGTATTCTCCCACGTCTCCAGGGAATTCTCCCACGTCTCCGGCGTACTCTCCTACGTCTCCGGTGTATTCTCCCACGTCTCCGGTGTATCCTCCGACTTCTTTTACCCGCATCTCCGACAGTGATGGTGCCATAGCAATCAAGACGGAATTGTTTGCGACTCTGTTGAAAGACAGCTTTATCGATAAGCAGCGCAAGTTGGTCGATCACGTGAAGCTCCGACTGCCACTTGGCGACGGGAACGTATTGAGCGGCCCGCCTCATCGCTGCCGTCGTCCAGAGCTCCAGAGCGACAATGATGTCGAGGCGGAGGTTAATCTCTTGAACCACCTACCTGACGCGACGCGAGTGCTCCTCACAGACCATCAATGCGCTGTCTGCAAAGAGTTTGGTGTGCAATGGTATTGCTGCCCCGAGTTGCATACCATGTGCGCCAATTGCGTGCGAAAATATCCACCCGAAACCTCCGTGAGAAGTATGTCTATATGCGCTATCTGCCGTACGCCGAGAAACGCGGCGTACACACGAGGACCGGATCGGTACATGCGGCGGGTGTACGAGGATGTGCGAGAGCACACATGTCCGCTGTGCACGGACGAGACCAAGTACTCCTTGAGCGGGCTCGTGCAGCATCTGCGCGAGAGGTGCGCGTCTGTGCAGGTGACGATGTCCCGGGATGACGTGGTTCGCATGAAAGCAAAGTGGTTGCAAGAGAGCGCAACCTCCTTGACGTTGGACGACACGGTGCTCAGCGCCTTGCAGAGCGAACTCGTATCACAAACTCGGGATCAGCTGTTACCCCTTTTGGTCGCTGGAGAAGCTCGGGTGAAGGAGTTACAGCAGGAACACGTGAAGGCGCTTGAACAGCAAGCCGCCAAGTTCAACGAAGAAATGACCAGGATGAAGGAACGTCACAAAACCTCCATGTCCTCAACGCTGAAGCACGCCAACGAACTCGAGGAATCGATTGCGAATATGCGCCACCGATGTTACGAATCGCAGGAGAAGCTTCGGGTGGAGCGGATGAGCAAAAAGAGGAAAGTCGCAGAGGTCGCAGAGAAGGTTGCTCGATGAGCCTTAGCTTAAAGTAGAACGTGAACAGTACAACCAAATCAAAAAACTTAAAAACGCGTTTTGTATTTTCAACACTTGACCTTCTCTAGGTGTAAAGATTTCGTGGAAATCCCATGTCCCTTTTTACAACAAGTATAATATTATTGTTATATGTTAACAGCGTACTTTGTGAATCCCGACATTCGAACCGGACTTGCAATTGTAGTAGCGACAATACCTTACACAAATAGACTCTTACATAAAGTAACTACGTAATCACGCCTAGAAACTCCGGTTTATTTTTGCGATATGCATGGATCGCATGTCTTCGTTCGGTCCGGTTCGTGCGCGCCTAGGACCGGTGGTCACATCAGCTTCTTGAGTATAAATCCGGTTGCGTCGCATCGATCACTTTTTATCGCAAAAAATAGCGCCATTTCGAGTAGTCGTTTCATGTTGCTCACGGACATCTTGCTGCACGGATCGTTCCACAACTGTTTGTACAGGCAATCCAGGCACTGCACACTACCTTGCTCCGCGGCGTACTGGAAGAGCTCTCTGCTTCGCAAAAAGCCCAAGTCGCGCGTTATCAGAAACTCTACGCACTCCGTCGCGTCCACGCTGACCGCCACTTTGCCTAAGTACCAGTGATCCGTGTTGGATTGCTTATCGAACTCTCGTTTGAAGTGTTCGAAGTGTCCTTGCCGAATCAGAGCCTCGTTCACCGGCCGTGCCATCAACGCTTGTATGTCGAAGATCGTCGCGGTCCATCTCGAACTGGTCGCGAAGCAACAAGCCTGTCTGCTGAGACTATCACTCCTGGCGTCGTTCATCAAATCCTGCACAGCGCTCAAGTACCACAACATCAGAGACAAGCTCCTCGTGCAGTAGTGACGATCGATCGCCCGATCACGGCTTTCGAATGCGTTGTCGTCGCGTGCACGCTGGTAGAAGTTCCTGACAGCCAGAGCAAATCCCCGACAGGTCATTGAAAGCAAGCACAACTCCGTGTCGTGTAATCGGTAGCAAATTAATTCTTCCACGATGTTGCTGCGTAAGGCGGGTGCGGCCAAAATTTTCTTCAACGAGTTGAGCGTTGCGGCGGCATCGCAAAGCGCGTGCGTCATTGCGTAGGCGACGTTTGTGCACGTGCGTGCACGCTCGTATATATACATGTCATTGTACGCACCCGCGCCAGCAAATCTTCGGCGAAGCCGGTATTTACTGGGCTAGCTCACGGATGATGCGGTGCGTGTGATAATCGCGCTCGTTTGTTGCTTTAATAAGTATCATCGATCTTACGATTCATGTAAAAGTGCGGGATCACTTCCACGGAATTCGACCACACCTACCGGAAATCAACGCTTAAGGCTTGCGGCGTTCACCAATTCGTTATATCTCGGATTGGTATTTGGGAAATAGTTTTGTATCACTTGGAAATCTCGCTTCTCGAAGTTTTTCTTGTTCAGTAAGCGCAACGCCGCGGCGTCTTGCTGAGATCTTCCGCCCATGACGAACGCCAACTTAGCTTGATCCGCAAAATAGTTGACGTTTGTTGTCATGTTGTCCAGTTCCTTTAGGATTACCACGTTCGTGATTTCGTCCTGTAAAGTAGCTTCATGTAGCTTTTGCATGTTTGTGCTAAATGGATACCGGTCGATTCTTTCTAGAGAGTGGTCGGTGTTCTCAAAAGTTGATCTCACTATCGCACCGAGCACCAGTAATTTCTCAGGCGAATCGGTCGAATAATCGGCACTTAGAAAAACTCGGTGAGTGAGGCTATCAATCAACCTGTTTGTATATACGTATACTCCGATCGCTTTCTGTATCAGTTTGTTCTGGCCATACGTGTTCTCCGAGACGGTGTAGAGCTCGTGACACGAGTTCGCGAACGTTGGGAGGCCATGCTCGATTATGAACTGTTTCATCTTCAACCATTTTTCGTTCAGGTCGTTGCACAGTGTTTCGTACGTGGTGACGGTGTCGTCGACGACGCAAAATTCTTCCGTGTCGTACTTCACAAACTTGTATGTCGTCGAATCGAAGAATATGTATCGAAGTATGCCCCTGTCGTTGTAGCAGTCATCGTTTATCAGTAGATCGAACCTTGGGATACCGGTTCCTCTCATGCCTGTCCTCGAGCCGCTCATGCCTGCCATTCCCAGTATTTTTGTGAGCACATCCTCCGGGAACCTAGCAAAGGGGTCCTCGAGTATTGGTTTGATGGGGCCGTCGTATGGCAGATTCCATCCAGGTTTAAATTTAAAGTACACGGCATGTCTAGCTTGCTTGGCCAACTCGGCGGTGGTGACACCTTCCTTCGGGTATATATTGTCCGCAATCATCAACCAGTAGTCGCTGTCGGCGACCGCGTTGTCTTTAAACCAGACCGAATTCACAAACTTTTTGATGTTACGTTCCGTGTCTTCCATCGTCGACGCCCTCTCGACTTCGTCGACGGCTTTCATCAATTTCAACCGCATTTGCGAATTTGCCTTTTTCTTCCACTTTGCATTGATGAACAATCTGGTCCGCGAAAGAAAAGTGGTTCGTATGTCGTCCCACCCAAAGTTGCGCGACGCTGCGCTTCCGTCAAGCGTTTGTGGATTGTCGCTCAGTGTGAACTCTCTGATATTGGGCTTTTGCAAAGGTGCGGTCGTGTAGGACACACCGATAATCTTGTCGACGTCGTTTTCGTGTACGAGTATCGAATCGTCTTCCTGTACCTTGACACCCTCGAATCGCAACGTGTACGTATCATGACCATCTCCTGGTTTTACCTTTATGTTGTACTTGCACTTCGGTCCGTCGCATTTATGTATTATCAATTTTGCGCTCTTACTCCAAACTTCGCTCGCCTCTTCGAGGTCGTTTATCTGGTAGAAGCCGCACGCGAGTACCAGGCGGTGCGTGAATTGAGTATTGTTACGAGTCGTTCGCCTACCGACGAGGCCTTCGTGCATGTGAAATATGTATCGAGGCACTCGTTTTCGCACCTCCTCAATTTCTCCGTCTTTGTAGAACATAAACGCAAGAGGAGTGCTATCTTTTTTTATCGAGGCGCGCTTTACAGCCTCCGTAGCATTCGATAGGTCGGCGCCGGCGCGTGATCTGACTACGGACATCTTTGTGCCTGGAGATTTTGTGTGTACAACAGGACGACGGTTGCGTACTTATAGTCTCCGATAAACCGATGATCGTATTTGGTAAGTAACTATCGATCCTTCGTCGATACCGTGTTTGGGTTCGAAAGTTAACTTTCAGTGGGCGTGAGAAGTTTGTGAAAGTAATCTTCTCACTCCTTGCATCGATCGGTGTGCCAATCATTCTTACGTGTGTCGGGGTGTGGCTACGAGAGAGCTCCGCACGTCTCTCACGTTTTTCGCCCTTTCTATGGACTACCGAACAACACGTCGCCTTTTTGGAAGGCGTCATCCACGCAAAATACGAGCGTCGTGATAAACATTCCGATAAGTACAATTCCCCGATTTTGCAACCACCAGAAGATGGTGAGTTGGAAGCAGCACAACAGTTCTAAAAAGCGTAAACGCGTCGTGAAGCCTATAAGTACCACAAGGTGGTACTCGTTAGTAGGTTTTTGGCGAAACCTGAGAAAAAGGTATTTATTTCAAGCATCATAAACGTTGTAAAGATTCGATGGTGACGCAATACTGTGGACGTGCATCACGTGAATTCGGATTTCGCAACTCACACAACGCGTAAACAACCCATTCGTAAACACGTCATCGTTATGAGCGTGGCCGTATCTTCTCAGCCTACAAACGCAGAGGAACCATTGAACACGGGAACTCCGCTCGATGGTCTGCCGGATGATGTTTTGCGCCTAATATTAGACCGAGAGGGTATGAACTCGCGGGGTGCACGCGATTTTATATCCAGAATAAAAAATGACTGCGATTGTCGATACGAACCCGAGACACGACAGTTCGTCGCGGATGGGAACGTAGAGGAAGTGAGTGAACGCGACGCGCTCTGTCTATCCGGTAACGAGTCCTTGCTGTGGGAAACGTTTTGCGAGCAGCTGACCGGAGTTTGGGCCGAAGCGCGCGGAGCGATGGAAATGGCGATGGTAACGGTGGATACCCCGGCTGAAAAAGTAGCGGCAATTTTAGCGAACGACCTGAAGACGCCAGACGACGGACCAGCGAAGACTCGGTTGTTGGGCGTGGCTTTCCGATCGTACTTGCGTGAGTGCCTGAATCTTAGGCTTTTTCATCCGAATTCGCTATGGCACAAGTTGCTTGCAGCGGAAGAGATACGGCGCATGCTTCTACTAGAAACTCTGGACGGTAAGATCGACAATCTTAAATGGCACACAACTTTCGAATTTCTCTGCGATGAATATCCCGAGGCGTCTTTATGGTGCTTCGTAGTGTGGTATAGTCACGTGTTAAAACACGACGTGTTCAACACGGCGGTGTCGCGCATTAGTAAGGCCTTGGAAACGACGAACATGTCACTGTCTAATCTAGATTTTATCTCTAGGATTATATCCACAGACGACGATCGGTTTCACGTGGCTTTCGATGCGTATTTGAAGAACAAGCTGCCCACTCCTTTGCACGAACGCGGCTTACATGGCCCGATCGACATAGAAGACGTCGAAAAGATCTGCGAAATACTCGAGAATGATATTTCGCGACGCAATTTAGTACTCGACTTGTATCTGGATAACAAAAGAAAAGAACTCACTCCACCGATCACTGGGCGCGACGTCAAACAGATCTGCGAACTATTCGGGAATGAGAGTTCGCAATGCGAAGCGGTGTTCGACTTGTACGTGGACACCCAGAGAAAAGAACTCGGCTCCTCGATCGATATCTTCGACGACGTCACAGATATCTGCAAACAATTCTAGAATGACATTTCGCGATGCAAATTAGCATTCGACTTGTATATGGACAAACAAAGAAGAGATATCGGCCGACCGATCCTGCTTCACGACGTCGCATTTATCTGCGAACTATTTGGGAACGAGAGTTCGCAATGCGAAGCAGCGTTCGACTTGTATCTGGACACCCAGATGCAAGACGTCGAATGCCCGATCGATGTGCGCGACGTCAAACATATCTGCGAATTGTTTGGGAAGGAGAGTTCGCGATGCGAAGCAGCGTTCGATATGTATGTGTACATCCAAAGAAACGAAATCGACTTCCCGATCGATACGTACGACGTCAAACAGATCTGCGAACTATTCGGGAAGGAGAGTTCGCAATGCGAAGTAGCGTTCGACTTGTATGTGGACACCCAGAGAAAAGAACTCGATCCCCCGATCGATACGCACGACGTCAAACAGATCTGCGAACTATTCGGGAATGAGAGTTCGCAATGCAAAGCAGTACGGGCACTCCGCGGAAAATAAAAATTCCCGAATACAAGAACTCTATAGGATGTTGAGGCCGTCGAATGGTCCTTAACACTGGTTTGGTAACCGAATTTCGAATATACGAACCGTGCATTTAAGAATCTAGCACATGCATACATACATACATACTTTCGCTATAGGTTCTTGCAGGAGAACAATTCTATTGCTTTGCAACGTTTGACCACCTCTTCGCACAATTTGTCGAAAATAATGAGATTGCGAGGATGATGCACGCGCGAAGTACGTCGCCTTTTTGAAAGGCGTCATCCACGCAAAATACGAGCGCCGTGATAAACATTCCGATAAGTACAATTCCCCGATTTTGCAACCACCAGAAGATGGTGAGTTGGAAGCAGCACAACAGTTCTAAAAAACGTAAACGCGTCGTGAAGCCTATAAGTACCACAAGGTGGTACTCGTTAGTAGGTTTTTGGCGAAGCCTGAGAAAAAGGTATTTATTTCAAGCATCATAAACGTTGTAAAGATTCGATGGTGACGCAATACTGTGGACGTGCATCACGTTAATTCGGATTTGGCAACTCACGCAACGCGTAAACAACCCGTTCGTAAAGACGTCATCGTTATGAGCGTGGCCATATCTTCTCAGCCTACAAACGCAGATGAACCATTGAACACGGGAACTCCGTTCGATGGTCTGCCGGATGATGTTTTGCGCCTAATATTAGACCGAGAGGATATGAACTCGCGAGGCGCACGCGATGTTATACCCAGAATAAAAAATGACTGCGATTGTCGATACGAACCCGAGACACGACAGTTTGTCTCGGAGAGGAACGTCGAGGAAGTGAGTGAACGCGACGCGCTCTGTCTATCCGGTAACGAGACCTTGCTGTGGGAAACGTTTTGCGAGCAGCTGACCGGAGTTTGGGCCGAAGCGCGCGGAGCGATGGAAACGGCGATGGAAACGGCCGACACAGACCGTCAAAAAGTAGCGGTAATTTTAGCAAACGACCTGAAGACGCCAGACGACGGACCAGCGAAGACTCGGCTGTTGGGCGTGGCTTTCCGATCGTACTTGCGTGAGTGCCTCGATCTTGAGCTTTTTCATCGGAATGCGCTATGGCACAAGTTGCTTGCAGCGGAAGAGCTACAGCGCATGCGTCCACCAGAAACTCTGGACGGTAAGATCGACAATCTCAAATGGCACACAACTTTCGAATTTCTCTGCGATGAATATCCCGAGGCGTCTTTATGGTGCTTCGTACTGTGGTATGATATTGCGTTAAAACACGAAGTGTTCAACACGGCGGTGTCGCGCATTATTAAGGCCTTGGAAACGACGAACATGTCACTGTCTAATCTAGATTTCATCTCTAGGATTATATCCACAGACGACGATCGGTTTCACGTGGCTTTCGATGCGTATTTGAAGAACAAGCTGCCCACTCCTTTGCACGAACGCGGCTTACATGGCCCGATCGACATAGAAGACGTCAGACAGATCTGCGAAATACTCAAGAATGATATTTCGCGACGCAATTTAGTACTCGACTTGTATCTGGATAACAAAAAAAAAGAACTCAGCTCCCCGATCGATACGTACGCCGTCAAACGGATCTGCGAACTATTCGGGAAGGAGAGTTCGCAATGCGAAGCGGCGTTCGACTTGTACGTGGACACCCAGAGAAAAGAACTCCATCCCCCGATCGATACGCACGACGTCATAGAGATCTGCAAACTATTCGGGAACGAGAGTTCGCAATGCAAATCAGCACTCGACTTGTATATGGACAAACAAAGAAGAGAAATCGGCCAATCGATCTCGATTTTCGACGTCCAAAATATCTGCAAATTATTCCCGGATGGGAGTTCCCAATGCGAAGCAGCATTCGACTTGTATGTGGACACCGAGAGAAAGGATCTCGATTCCCCGATCTATACGCACGACGTCATAGAGATCTGCAAACTATTCGGGAACGAGAGTTCGCAATGCATATCAACACTCGACTTGTATATGGACAAACAAAGAAGAGAAATCGGCAAACCGATCTCGATTCGCGACGTCGAAAACATCTGCAAATTATTCCCGGATGGGAGTTCCCAATGCGAAGCGGTATTCGACTTGTATATGGACAAACAAAGAAAGAAACTCGATATCCCGATCGATTTGCTCGACGTCAAATCGGTCTGCGAACTATTCGGGAAGGAGAGTTTGCGATGCAAAGCAGCGTTCGACTTCTACCTGGATAAGAAAAGAAAAGGCAAAGGCTTCCTGTTTGACACTTGCGACGTCAAACGGATCTGCGAACTATTCGGGAATGGGAGTTCGCAATGCGAGTCGGCGTTCCACTTGTACCTGGAAATCAAAAAAAGAGGAGACGAAGGCGATTGGATCGACACTCCCGACGTCATAGATATCTGCAAACTATTCGGGAATGAGAGTTCGCAATGCGAAGCAGCGTTCCGCTTGTATGTGGACACCGAGAAATATCGATTGGAGAGGCTCATCACATGGCTCCCTGATTTACCCCCGGATGATATCGACTCGTGTGTGGAAATATTCGGCCCACAAATCGATACGCTCGACGTCAAAAACTTTTGCGAATTATTCGGGAATGAGAGTTCGCGATGCGGAGCAGCGTTCGACTTGTATATGGACATCCAAAGAAAAGAATTCGGCTCCCCGATCGATATGCTCGACGTCGAACGGATCTGCAAACTATTCGGGAACGAGAGTTCGCAATGCGAAGCGGCGTTCGACTTGTATGTGGACGCCCAGAGAAAAGAGCTCGGTTCCCGGATTGATACGCGCGCCGTCGAACGGATCTGCGAACTATTCGGGAATGAGAGTTCGCGATGCGAAGCGGCGCTCAATTTGTATGTGAATACTCAGAGATAACAACTCGATTCCTCGATCGATACGCACGACGTCAAACGGATCTGCGCCCGAACTGCTGGACAGTGCAAGTGACGACACAAACGCGGATGAAATGATCCAACTTCGTCGGATGAATGCACAGACCATGTGGTGATAACCCGCGTAAACACTGATAAATATTCAAGGTGTGCAGTGTTTTCATATGCTACAGTATTTGCACATGCGACTCGCTACCCGTTTTCGACAAATCGTGGGTTAGGCAGGTGTCCAGTCGTGTTAATTCTGTCCAGTCGCGTGCATGTCGTTATCGGACCGTGTGGATGCGTCACTACATAGATATATTCTCGTAAGCCGTACCACTAGGACTGAAGATGACCTGTGCCACGGCAGATCACTTCGTGCGAAGAAGTCGAACCTGTTCTGTAAGACGCAGTAAGATCCGCATTTCTTTCGTCCAAGTCAGGTCCCATATGCACGTCTTTCATTTTTCGCGCGCGCGAGGCACCCCCCTCCTTCGCGCGCGCGAATTTTTTTGATGAAGCAAATCTTCCGAGTGGTTTCGGTGAAACGCTACAAAGGTTTTCCCTTTTTCGAATTAGTACTTAGCGCAGACGATTGAAAAGCTTTCCCGCTAATGTTTGAGAGTTGATTGCTTCGCTCCTTACATCCATTATTTTCAAAGTCCGATTACGAGTGCTCCACAGAAAATAAAGATCCCCGAAAATAAGAATGTTTATAGAATGTTAGGGCCGTCGGATGGTCCTTAACACTGGTTTAATACCCGAGTTTCGAATATTTGAACCGTCCATTTGCCCCATTTAATTACTTCGTCCAGTACCTCATATTCGGTGGAGCATTCGTACTAAAGCAGGCCTACGCATCATCACCTCTTACAAAAACTGACTCTTGATTGAGCGACGAACATTCTCGTGTCACAGCAGCCCAGAGTAGGGCCGGGGAAATTAATTTACTCATACACCCAACGGGCGTGTTCTTTTTTTTCTTTTTCTTTTTCCCGTGTCACACCAGGAGAAATGCGCTACTACCGATTTAGTGTGACTTGCGCACAAAGGTATAGCGCTCTACTGTTAGGACTATTGTCCTGGCATCGATTACCGTGGTGTCGTCCTAAACGTATGTCTGTTTGTAAAAACCGATCGGTCACAAACGACGGCCGCTGGTTATTGAAGCTTTCTCTGTAGAAAAGATGGTGAAGCCGTTAGCCGAAATTGCTTCGACAATCTTTCTATTGGGGATTTTTATTTCGCGCGGAGAGTATACATCCAATTGACCGACGATGTTTCCGCCCATACCGAAAAAATTATTCTTGGTGCGATAATAGGATCGATACAAGCCTGCGAAAACATCCACAATTTCGGAGTCTTTCCCCATTTCAGATTTGTCAACTGAACGTGACGCGAACTCTTCTTCGTAAGTGACGCCCAACTGCCCGCACTCGTAGGCGTCGCCTCCCGTTTCCAAATAAATAACATGCGACCAACTCATAGAAACCTTCGAAATTGATTTGTCAGGCAACACGGGAATAATTTCGTAATTATGATCGGAGCTAGTCCGTAGACTATTCACGTTTTGACCGTTGCAAAACTTGTTGTTTTTATTCCATCCGCTGAACTTAACTCGGTGATCGCTCGTGACGTATACCGTTTGCAAATGCCCAGCAATAGCTTGTACAATGTAATCTCCCTCGGGCACTTTGGTACAAAGATCAAACTTTGCCACGTACTCCTCCAAGCGAATGTCGCATCGCGAACCCCCGTAGTTTCGACCGGTTGCGTACATTCTCCCGGCATCGGTCCAAAGAAGGGCGTGGTATTTCTCTATGGACGCGCCGACAATCTTCTCGGTTTCCTGCAAAAACTCTGTCACCAGAACTTCCGTGAGGGCGGGTGCTGACGCAATGAAGTTGGTGTTTTCCCAATCATTGTAACCGTATTCGTAATCTTCGGTGTTAGATTCTTCTGAATTCGATCCTAGTCCGAGTTGACCGTACACGTTGAATCCCAGACCGAAGAGTCGGTTGTTCGCTGTCCAAAACAGACCCGAGCGTTCGGACATGGCCATGCCTATTATCACCTCTCCGCTTGGCACGTTTATTTTTGTCCAAGGGCCAACGGTCCACCCGCCCAACTGCGTGTTCAAAACGCGTCCCATGTTCCGGCCTCGTCCCCATACTTCCCCATCGGTTGTGAGGGCTGCTTGCATTCCGGGATCGTTGGTGTCTACGCGTACCGTATACACCTTCTCGAGAAAGTCATAAGTAATCGAAGATCCGTCGTTTGTATCAATAGGAGTGGGCGCCGTAAGTTGAAATTCGTTTACGATTCCAGTCATCATACCATCTAGATTCCATCCGCTTTGATACAACGATCGAGGCGCGATGGTGGGCACGGTCACCATTGCGACGGCGGACGTAGCGTTCGTCCTAATCGGTATACCTTCGCCGTTCGTTTTGTGTTGGTCCTTTTTTAGCAACAGAATCAACCAGAGCACAATCAGCAGGATGTGAGAGAAAATGTAAAAACAGGGCGCGCAAAGCGATCGATCTCGACCACAAAAGCAGTTGCACCTCGATCGATACATTTGCCTCAGAAGTGCCAATCGATATTCCAGACGTCTAAATGCGATGCGGGTTTGCAGGTGAAGATTAGTTGCATATTTATATTGTTTTCAAGGTTCATAGGCAAAGTAGGTTAAGTTTTTTAGGACCTACGCGGGCACTGCTTTCATACCGTGCTCTGCAGGAGTCGGTCGATCGAATTTCGCATATTTCTAGTGCGTGCGCCAAGAGAAAATAGAAAATCAACTTCCAAAAATCCTCGCCCCAAACTTAAGGACAATAAGCGAATCGATTATGCCGGGTCACTTATCATTTATTCGACACCAATGTCTGTCGGAAATGAGGCACGCGATGCAACTGATATTCGCTGACAACAAGGACGAGACCATCGGAAATTTCCACCGCAAAATGCTAAAACACTTATCCGGGAATCCGGTGATTTGGACCGAAAAGGACGTTTTCATGGCGTACATCACGCGACGATTTCCGAAATGCTATCCCATGCTCGATTGGAAGAAAATGTGGACTTTTCTCAGAGAGGAGCGTAAGATATCGGTCACTTTCAAAGCTTTAGGGTATACAAAACTGGAGAAGAATCGTATGAAAGGTCTGTACGAATGCATGATGAACTACTGGAGAAGCCGCGGTGCGCTTGCCTACAGGTGGTCGGAGGCGTGGCTGGCTTATCACACCAGAGATGAAAAGCAATCTATGCCTTACGAGGCCTTCATGTACAGAGAAGAGTATGGAGCTAAGCATTTTAGGATGGACATTGTTCGGATGCAATTGACACTGTAGTACAGTCCGTTCACACCGGATTATGCATAACGCCGCATGTTGTGAACGCGGAGATTTCGAGCAATACAATGGGAACATATAATAATCATGTTATAATCCTTGTGAAGAGTGGGGGCACCAGTTTTACGAAACGCCCACTCCCGCCGAAAGTCGACTTGTGAGTATCGGTTGTTTCGTAAGGGGCGGTAAGTCTTGGGCCTATTTTGGCGGTGGGTTTTTGAAGCTCGCGTTGTTAACAAGCAACATCGATATTTGAATCGACGTCGATAGTGGCGGGATTTCACAAAACTTTCGTAACTATCGAAAAAGCAGCTCTTCAAGAGCAATTTATGTCTCACGAACCGACTCGTATAAATACATGTGGCTGCACGTCGTCCGTTAAAATCACACTACCACGATGCGTCCGATAACGTTCACGACCGCAAGGTTTGCTTTTCTTGTGATAGCGTTCTTCCTTCTGCTCGTGGCGCACTTGCACTTTCGCGTATTCTTCGATGTATCCGGATATACCGAGGCGTCCAGAGATGCGCTCAATCCGTCCAAGGTGTGCGTCATTGTGACGGGCGGATTCCGTACATACGATTACATTCTGCCGAGCATCGAGTCTAACGTGTTGGCACCCTTGCAACAACAACAATACCACGTCACATTACTGGCCGCCTTTCTGTCTTACGCCATCCCAGAATCAAAGCTGGGTGTAAGATACCGCCACACTCACAAAATTAACACTCGAAGACCACCGGAAAGCTTTTGTCGGGAGAGTCGCTACGCGTGCGTGCAAACGGTGGACTACGATATGCACAAAAGCTGGTTGAATCGCTATAACAATTGGGGCGTGCCCGCTCTTCAGAATTTTATCGGCGCCTACACCAGATATGTGGGTGCAAAGCACGTACAAAACTATGAACGCGTACATATGCGAGCGAGATTCGATTACATCGTGTGGTTGAGAAGCGATCATCACTACCCACGACCTGTGAGATTTGCAATAATGCCCCTTTTACAGGAAAGGGACGTTGTCACGTCTGTTCGACATCCAATATACGGCTACGACGATAAACAGCTCTTCGGACGTCGAGATGTCGTGTTACATGTTCTCGAAGAATGCGGGTTGACACTTTCACGACCGTACAACTTCACAAAACAAAACTCGTTCATCGCGGAGGAGTATTTCAAGATGTTGCTCGCATCTTTACGTGTTACAGTTTTTGAGACGGACATAATAGCGGATCGATGTGACGCGGAAGCGCATTTTGAAGGTACGTACGCTGATGGCCGAGGGGAAGAAGGCGACCTTTTCGATGATAAGACCCGCCCTCAACAAGCCATAGGTTTCCATCTTAGATACGCACAATCTTAGAAGCGGGGCTTCGGGTCGCAGGTTCGTGCGACATGAAAAGCGCAAGTTTAGTTCCGGATTGTATGCTAGTCGAAAACGGCTTGACCGACGCCGAAGGTTTGCAGCGCCTGCGCAAAATGGACCGTCGACGACAAAATGCTCCTGAAATGCGACTGTCCATTTGCTAAAGAGTGGACGATTACACCGGTCAAAGCATATCCATCGGGCGCGTGACCGTGAGATATTTGCGAAGATTCGAGAGTAAACTTTTGTAAGGGGTAGGCTTTTGTAGGCCTGTTTTGGCAGTGAGAGTTTGAATGTTGCATTGGCAACACGTAACAATAATATTATCGTAATCGGCGTAAAGAGTGGGCATATCGCGTTTACAAAAGTTCTACGCTTACCGAAAGCTTCACTCTCGAGACTCGATTTTTGTGTTCCCGAAGTGAGCACACCGAGTTGGTGTTTCGCAAAAGCCTTTGCCTATTTGAAGGATACCAAAAATTTCGCGCGCGCGAGGCATGGGGGTGTCTCGCGCGCGCGAAAAAATGTGCACGAGACGATAATCCTCTCCGAAGAGCTCATGCACAGCGCGTTTCGTTTTGCAAGGTCTACCGAAAACCGACTTTTAACAAGGGCGGGTCGATATCGGTTAGCTCGCGCAGCCGTGCACAAACACACAACTTTAAACCCGAAGGTTGACGCATTCACGACGAGTGCAGCAAAAATATGGCGAGTCTCCATTTGTCGCTGCACCTCTTCCGTAGCTCCTCCGACTGGTCCTATGCAAGATCCAGCGACGGAGGTGGAACCATGCAGAAAGGTCATCCGATCTGGCGAGTGTCGATCGAAGTTCGACAGCCGGAGTCGATGTCGACTCACGCATCGATCGAACCGTGACGCCGCAAAGGACTGCTCGCTCGACTTTGGTTGACATAGGTTAAAAACCGCCACCACCCAGGCAGCTTCAAATAAGAACTGCTGTCTTAGCGAGTTTGTATTCTCGTAATCAGTTTGACAGGAACACGTTTTCAAGCGAAGCCGATGAGTTATCAGGCGGAAATCTCCGTAGCTGCGGAGAAATGTCCAAAAGCCACCGAGCTGCCGCGCGCCGATCCCGAGCACGAGTCGATGCTCGCTGTTGTTGAGATGTATCCGATGTACCTGAAGTACGAGAATGGGCAAACCAAGTTCCTTAAGGACGAGAAAGGGTACACCATTCTGCACGCCTTCGCCTTTCTGGGAAAACTTGCCCCGCTGAAGGCCATGCTAGGGGTGACGCCGGACTACTTGTTGAACGAGAGGAACGAAGAAGGGCGCACGGCTTTACAGGTGGCGAAGGAGAAGGGACACGCCGAAGTGGTCGCGTTCCTTATGGACGAAGTAAGGAGGCGCGCGATACGCGTGAGATGGAAGGACGAGATAGACAAAGGTCTGGAATGGAAGGACGAGGCCACGGGCGTAAACGTGCTGCACCTCGCCGCTGGCAATGGTCAGCTTGAAATGGTCAAACTTTTGATAGAGCGAGGGCCGACCGGACTGATCGAGGAGACGATCGCGACAGGTCATCACACGGCTCTGCGTGTGGCCAGCATACGCGGCCACGACGAGGTGGTCGATTATCTTTTGGAGCAGCGAGGCGAAATCTGCCTGAAGGCTTTGAGAACTCGCAGGGTTCGCGGCATGCTCGCGGCGTGGCGCAGATTCGCGACGATGCGAGCATATTGCGGCGGCTGTTTGCGCCCGGCGACAAGACCAGACGGGGAACTGCCTATGAAGCTCTGCGGCGCGTGTCGCCTCGTGGCGTATTGCTCGGAAGCCTGCCAGCGCAGGGATTGGCAGGCGCAGCACAAGCACCAGTGCGGCCACCCGATCGACTGCTCTTGATTAGTCGCGAGAAGGGTGACGAAACACACAACACTATTTTTAGAATATAAATGTGTGCGGAGATTGATAGATTCGCATTGCTGTACCACGTGTTCTCTGTACTCATAGACGCTCTTTGACGATGAACTTTTCAATACGAAAGGCGTTGAATTCTGGCACGGGTTGCGTGTATTCGTGAGCCCAGGTCATAAAGTTGTTCTGTTCGATGTCGTTCGTTTCTGTGTTGCTATTCAAAGGTCCCTGAAGCGTCTGGATGAGGGTGGCGATATTTCGAATGTGCTTCGCCAATCTGTTGTTTTCGTCCACTGACACCTCTTGCTGGCCATATACAGCAAACTTTTTTAACGGCATGAACAAAAAGGGCATCAACTCTCGCTTCATGTCCTCTTCGATTTGCAAGTTATCGTGCGAAGATTTGCGAACCGCTATTCCCAAATCTCTCATGTATCCTCCAACCAAGGTAGACGGCACGGTCATTATGTGTGCTTCGATGTAGTCCCACACTCGAGTTTCCCTTATCCGAACAATGTCGTGTACAAGATCGCGATTGTCGTTGTATACAAACCGTTGACGTTCGTAATATGTAGGTTTGTCCGCCAGGATGTTCCACACGCGCTGATTGCAGCCCTTTAGGTATATGTTTTGCCTAAACGTGGCGTCGTCCTCCAATTGGAATTTTATAGAAATACTCGTTCCGACGGTTTCGTCCAATGAATAAGCTGGCTTTCCAAGCATGTAATGAGCGAAGCCCGCTGTCATGATGCGGATGAACGCGATGATCATGTGACCGGGCGTTTCGGGGTTGCAAAATAGCGCGTCGAGATTAGCAACGATCGAGGATGTGAGGTAGTCTAACTCGATTTCAAAGCCTACCTCACCGTTGTCATCTAATTCAAAGACATAACAAAAATCTTCCCGTACGGTAACCTTCCAATTCAGAGAGGTTTGCATATCGCCACCGACAACCTCGAGATAATGCGTAACAGGTCCAGCTTCACGTAATGGATCCCACTTGACAAGTTCTTCTACGATATCACATGCCTCGATAACATTGAGCGCGTCGTTCTTAATCGACCCGTTACAAACTCGTTTACACTCGGACTGATAATAATACTTACCGCCTGTGGACTGCTGGCATTCGCGCGCATGTGTATCTTCGGATACGACACAATCCCACCGTGCTCCACCGCGAGATGGTGGAAAGCGTGCGGTGGTGGCCGAGGCATGCCGTGCGCTTTCCTGAACCGACATGCACGTTTTCAGCACGATGCTCGATCCCTTACCTCGGATACGAACTCGCTCTTTTACGGCACACCGCTTCGTTGCGACGAACGACAACCATATATCTATACCCGTACATCCAATTCTTACATTACGATAAATGATACTTGTAAGCGATGAACGCCGGTTATTGCGGACGTGCGACCGACTCGATCATGCTTGCGAGTGTGAGAGCTATCTCGATGGAAGTACGTACGAATGCAGAGGGGGTCTCGGCTACGCCGTGGCCCCCCGCACGTAGGACTCCCGCCCTTTGCAATCTTGGTCTCGGTCAGATCACTTCACTTCACGTCACTTTGTTCCCCAGCGTATTTCGAAGCCCGACGGGGTCAAGCCATCGATCGAACATTCGGTCCCGCGACAGCCGGACTTTAAATATGACAGTGCATTCGCGTAAGTCTACCGCGTCGTCATCTACGCGGTATGACGTGGCATGCCGGGACGCTAAAAACGAAAGAGCACTGTCGCGCACATGATCCTACGGTCGGCTGGCCTGGAGTAGCTGTCTGTTTGAAATCGACGAGGCCTGTTACTTTCTGGTAGTCTTACGTAGACCCTCGACTCAGGGTTTACGGCATACACATTTGTTGACTCAAGGTTTACAGTATATACAAGTCGGTGAGATATATCCAGCAATGAGTGCTCCTCAAACGATTTATCTATACCACGAAGTACTTTACAACGTGAAGTGCTTTTTGCGTTCTGAAGACTCTACATACAACGTGGAGCTCGCTTCCATCGACGACGGGGTTCGTGACGTAACCGTGTCGTTACCGGTCACGGACGTCCTGATGAGCAAGAAAACGCTAAAGAACCATCGGGAATTAGCGTGCTCGCAACTGCTCGTTCAGCTGAAAGCGCAAGCACTCGAATACGACTCGGTCGAGTCTTGGCTGCGGTCCAGAAAGGCCGAGCGCGTCCAGAGGAAGGAACTGGAAAGCGCTGAAGACAGAAGCAACTGCACTCCCTGGACGTCCATTC
Source organism: Cymbomonas tetramitiformis (assembly GCA_001247695.2). Classification (NCBI taxonomy): domain Eukaryota; kingdom Viridiplantae; phylum Chlorophyta; class Pyramimonadophyceae; order Pyramimonadales; family Pyramimonadaceae; genus Cymbomonas; species Cymbomonas tetramitiformis. The sequence goes on from LGRX02035483.1 coordinate 485,517, forward strand.
CGCAGCTTTCCGCGTTAACCGTCAATCACGACGTCGAAGTGGACCTCGCGGTTCTTCTACACGGAGTGCTGACTGTCGATGTCGAGTTTATACCTGGTAACTTTTCGATGCGCTACAGCCACCTTTTTTGTAGGCTTCAATGACGTGCTGAAACGAAGCGCATACGACTCGCAGGTTCTCGTCCGTGTGGTCTGAGTACTGTGGCCTTTTTCGACGGCAGTGTCGTGCACGTCTTCACCAGCAGGTTTTTGGTGGAATATCCGGGCATGCGCGAACGTGTCGCGAAATACCTGAAGGCCAGCTCCGTTCTGGTCTTCTGCGATGCGCGTCAAGACCTGCTTGTCCTACACGATTTTTTCGGTGTCGACTACAAGGAGCTGTCCCACGATGTGCAGCGCTGCGAGCCGGACTTCGCGGACAACAAGCGTCGATCGTTGCAGTACCTGTTCGGCAAGTACTGCTGCACAGATGGTGAAAGGTACGCTAAGGACAAGGACACGTCTCTTAGCTTTGTCGTTCGTGCCGGTTCTCTGACTGAGGAGCAACTAAGTTATTGTTGCGCGGACGTTTACGCCACTTACTCAGTGTATTTACAACAATTGTCCTCGAAGTAGGAGGCCTTACTCAATACTCTGCTAGTGTTCGTCCGTCGGCCGTATACTTTGCCGTGTGCACTGTTTTTTTGTTCCACTTAGAAACACCTCATATGCCACGGCGCACGGTTCTTAAGTGCGAGGAAAAAGTGGAACAAGAAAACCCCTAAAGTATACATATGCACGTTTCGGGTAGCCAGCCGCAAGACGCGTGCGAGATTGGCGCCGATCCACGAAGAATGTACAGGCGGGTGTGGCAGGAGGGGAGGGTTTCCTCTCTTTCTCGTTTGTCTCATACCACTCAGATTGCAGCAGAGTGCAGCAGATGGCGTGCACGGCTAATGCTTTGTACAGGGTTGACAGACACTGCTCCACTCACGGCCTTAAGGCGGCGGCGACTGTTGATGTCCTTCGGGAATTGAGGTGGCAGGGTATCCGAAGGGGTGGCTGTTTGAGGCAAAGGAGAGAACGGTGTCTGGGACCCCGCTTGGGTTCTGGCATCACCTCCTAAGGCGGCTAGAAAGCAGTGAGATGCGGTTGTAAACAGTTGGTTGAAACTGACTTGGGACAACGGGGGCAGACACAGGGCGGGTGGGTGGCACGGCGATGGAAGTGGGAGCTGTGCTGGGTCTGCACAAGGGGGGGTGGAAAATGAGGGGCCTCCGGGCCGTTGCACTGGGGTGGTTTACTGTTTGGCGAGCCTGGGACGAGCAATGTGATCTTTTGGGACAGTTTCCATATTCTTCTCTTACTGCGAAATTCTGACTGTCTTACAAAGTTGTGGGAGTTTTTTAGACATTATTACGTGAGACACGGGGTACTTCTGCCTGCATGCGTGTGGTGCACTTGGTTTCCCCACCAGTCTGTATTACAAAGTCGTGGAAGAAAATGAGAGCTTTTTACGTAAGACATATGACACTTCTTCCTTTTTTGTTATTTGGGTGACACCCCTGCTGCTTATTGGTGATCTTTTGGTGCCAAGACATTTGGACTATGACAGCTTCTAGCTTGAAACTTACCAGCTTTCTTGAAAGTCTTTTGAGGTATATTCCCTCTACCTATGGCAGTATATTCGAACAAGTGACACTCAACTTATTTGCTATTTCTGTACCCAGCAGTAGTGGGCTCCTCGCGCTTAAAGTTATCCAATCTGACTAGTTTTCTAGTTTATGCAAAGCTCACTGATGAGGTCTATGGTTTGACCGAAAAGCTTATGAGTAGCCAGCACTAGCTCCGGTATTCTTATCGTTATTTACACAGCAGTATTATTTTGGTTTATACATTATTATCAGTACTGACTTATCAGAAAAAGTACATCTCAAACTACTTGTTTTATCACTTGCTGTCGAGCCGGCACTCGGTCGTATTTACTTTCACTACACCGCTACGTGCATATTCCGAGCACATACCGTACTACGCGAAAGTTTTTTGATTATGACCTTCTCTCTGGAAGACCTAAAAGACAACTTACGAGCGTAGGATTATTAATTACGCTCCTAGCTACAACGTACAACGGGAATGTCTAGGTTGAAGGGCGATCACTAGCGAACGAGGGTACTTTGTCGGTATGTTGTATCTCTCGTGGAAATCTGCGAAACAAACCACGCTTTGCATGAGATCTTCGGAGAGGGTTAGCGTCTCGTGCCCATTTTTTCGCGCGCGCGAGGCATGGGGGTGCCTCGCGCGCGCGCTTTTTTAACGCCGGCCTCCAAATTGTTCTCATCGAACCGCGACGTTGCCACGCTCGCTCACGAAAATCGACTGTTTCCGAAGCTTCGAAGATTGATTTTCGGTGGGTGTGAAGATTTCGTCAAAGTGACATTCCCGCACATTCTACAACTATTACAATATTACGTGCTTTTTGAGAATATAATATTCAAAGTCTCACTGCTACAAGAGGTATACAAACACTCGCCCCTTACAAACGACAACCTTTAGTGTGCACGACTCCCACGAGTTAATTTTCGGTAGGCGCGAGAATTGCATGAAAGTAATCTTCACGCCCTGTAAATAAATTATATTGCTATTGTTATGTGTTAACAATGCTATCTACGGATTCTCACCGCCAAACCAAACATGCAAACTCCCACCGCTTACAAATATCGACCTTTAATGTGACTTGAAACTGTCGAACTTATCCAGAGTAAGAGCAAATCTGCTAAGCCAAGCTTTGCCGAAGCGGCATTCCAAATGCTCGTTCGTATTAAACGTTTCCGTGACGAGCATCCCTTGCAGGGTCCTCCGTGTATCGCTTCTCCCAAAAAACCACTTCTGTCTTCGCGCGAGGTTCTTTATCTTGCAAGCGCCGCAGAGGTACATAGGCCCATGACCCGGTACAACCACGCAGAGATCACACCAATTATTCAAAAGCGATTGCTGCCGTTCTTCCACGTCCTGGCATAGTGAAGAGAAGCGCGAAAACGCGTGGTGCGCCTCGTTTAGAAAGATTCGCCTCGGTTCGCCGTAGGGCAACGCCGCCGAGCCCGGTGAGTATTCCAAGAACTCGCACAAGTTGACCAGCGCTTTTGCCCTTGTGTCGGCAAAGGAGCGCACAGCCTCCAACAGCTCCTCGTAACTAGCGGCGGTCGCGCAAGCATGGACCGCATCTTGGTAAGTCGCGGTGACGGAGTTCAGACACACTTTAAGGAGCGTGCGCGGCAGCGAAGCAGACGGAGCGTCCCAGGTTTCGCCGAAGTTATGCGCCAGCGCCTGCGAAAATTTGATGGGGTCCGCGCGGCAAGAGCGCGTACCGAGCAGCTGCCCGCTTCGGTGGAGCTCGTAAAACCAAGGGGAAGCATAAGCCAGCATGCGGAGCTGCGCGACGGTGAGGTAGCAAAAGATTTGTTCCTCCCACACTTCCAAAGGAAGACGGTTCCAGGATTCTTCCTTGGTCTGGCTGGAACGGCCCTTCTGCGACTTCACGTTGGTGCCTGCGTTCATGCTGCTTCCAAAAAAGTTTTTCGCGGGCAAAATATTGCGTCCTTCAAATTTTAGAGGGAAGCGATTATGACAGAATGTGGGCGGATGGGGCCTTTTATAGAGTGCTCGGTGGTCGAGGTCACCATTCGATATCGCGCGACGGACTTCGATATTCGATCGACCCGAGCCAGTGTTCGATCGACATCCTAAAGATCTGACGATCAACGTTCGCGGGACTATGTCGACCGTTGGATTCTTACAAAGGTTCAATTTGGGTCCGCAAGGGGAGTCGAGTAGGACCTCTGAGGCACGCATCCTATGGGATATTTCCAGGAAATTCATCCGGAGCATGTGCTAGTCATCGTGTTATAAGAGTTCCAAAACATATGTTTGTAAGATATTGATTTGATCGGAGGGTTTGGTTATACTGGACCGTCGAGTGTAATAAGGGGGGGTCTGGAAACTCAGGAAAGATTCAAGAAGATCTCAGATAAGGACGTTGGGGGGTCTGCCGATGTGCTGCTGCGGCTGCTTCAAAAACGCCGTGCATGCTTTGTCTTGGTACTCCTGTTTGGTTTTCTTCCCTATCACCTCTTTCTTCACCTCTTCTAAAACGGAGAAGCCTGCATCCAATGATATTGCTGTCCAGGGAACTGAACTGCACTGTATGTGTCCGTTGTGAACCTACACATTTTTAAAGCAGCTTATGCTGCATAGCACCTTATCAAAAAGAAAGTTCGTTTTACTGTGACTCACGTTTAAGCTCTCGAGACTCGATTTTTGTAGTACCGATGTGTGCACAGTGATACGACGTTTCGCCGAAATCAATGCTGACCCGAAGGATACAATTTTTTCGCGCGCGCGAGACACCCCCATGCCTCGCGCGCGCGAAAAAACAAAGCGCGGTCCCGACTTACCCACCCAGCTTCGACGACCGACGCCGAAACCCGTACAAACCGCCCTCGGGGTACGTCCCTTAATAGTTGATTTTTGTGAAGGTCGGGGAGCTACAGCCTTCTTTTGAAAACAGAATTTCCGCGCATCGCGGTTGGAAAACTTGGATACCATGCCTTGCCCCAAAGTGCAACAGGTCAATTTCTTCGCGCGCGCACATCATACTTATTTCAACGTATATAGTTATATGTATAGGCACACCATTTGCACGAGGGACGGAGAGAAAGAAAGAAATGTTAATGAAGGAAGAAGTGGACGATGACGGAACTCTTGCTATCGCGACTCGTACGTGCATATCCCGACGGCGATGGAGTTTTCCCCGCAGTATCAGCAGAAGTTAAAAAAGTACCAGTCTAATTCACCCGAAACTTATCACGCATATCGTAATAACATAGACGACACTTGTTTCTTGCTGCATTCGCGTGTAGCTCGATTTTACCGAGCGAGTGAGATTCTCGATTGTGGCGATTTAGTGGATCGAGATAGTTATATTAGTGAAACGAAGGTTCCGGTCACAACACGGAACGCGGATCACGTGTACTTAAAAAAAAACAGAAGGCCTACGTACGGACTATTCATTAGAAATTTGGAGGTTGTAAAGCACGCGCTACGCGGTCCGGTTCTCGTGTATAACGGACATAATTGAACAATTCGGAATGTACAACGTACCACCGTTGTCCCGGGCGCTCGAGTAAGCTCGAGCCATCGCTGCTACGTCCTTTTGACAGCGCAGTCATGCTTGTCGAAGCGTGCCAGCAAAAGAGGGAGTCCGGGTGGGCCTCCAGTCGTCGTGTATCTCCGCTAGGATACGCCGGCACGCTTCATGCGAGAATCGCGTTTCGCGGATTTATTCGCGCAGATAAGGAGCCTCGCTCGCTGCCTACTCACGGCGAGAATCCACGAGTTCGACCAAGCTCGGAGTCTGTAGCATCTTTGGATACTCAGCCAAGGCGACTTCGAAGTTGACGTGCATGACTTGCTGATGATATTGAAGAGTGGCGTCGTTCGACAGGTCATATATGCGCGCCGTATCCGACGTGCGCCACATTAACCACACCCGAAACGGCGTTTGTGAGTGTTGGCGGTCCAACAGCATGGGTCGTGCGGCCCGACGACTCAGTATATCAAAGAGTTCGGTTTTGACCTGTTCGTTGACGTACTTGGACATGTAAACGAATACGAACTCGCGCTTGCCTGCTTCGCTCGGTAGCTTAGAACCGCTGTGCATCGAATCGTCGGGATGCGGACCTTGCGGAAGGTATTCGTAGAAACCGAACGTGTGATAGTCACTGCTCTGAAGGTGCTCCGCCACCTTGCTTTCCACCTTCGGTGATGGTAGTTGGCAAAAGCACATCACATGCTGATACGCGCGGGTCGAAACGCAGCGCATGTACCGGAACATGTGGATCGGAATGCCCTCGCCCATCATTCTTTCTGCCGTACGCGCGGCGACGCCACTACTGATCTTGTAACTCGTACTCACACTTTTACTCACCGCGATGAGTATACGTCGTGCTCTCTGTGGATTCAAGGGGAAACTCACGCAGGGCGGCTCTCGCGAGTCGATTCCGAAGTTCGCTAAGCGCTGGAAAACCTCGCATAGTAGTTCGCGCTTGTCCTTGTCCGTGTAAAATACTAGTCGGTGTCGATACGCAAGAATGTCGTGGACGTCCGAGTGCTTCATCATGTTTCCTATAAACGGCAAGCGCATCGCATTCGATTGCAACCATTCACGCAACTCCGTAGCCTTAGCGCGCGTCATTCTGTTCGTTTGAACATGCACAATTTTCTCCATATTCCGGACTGACGCGGGCATTATATCATTATGTCTCTTGCCATAAGTTTGCGTGATGCATGGTCCCATCACAAAATTACGGGCGACGTCGCTCAAAAAGCCGATTCGGACATCGGCTATCATATCGCCGGGTGTACAGGTTTCCGACGAGTTGGCTTTGACGATCCAATGCATTCTGTAGCGTACGTCCGACAAAGCGATGGTGGGAACTTCGCAGGGTTGGTCGTACAGCATACGCACGTAGTATAAGGAAAGCGTGTACAACTGTGCACGTGCGCCTAGCACTCGTAGCAGCTCGGTCCGTCTCTGTGCCGCTAAGCGCAGACCTTCGGAGAAAGTGCATGCTCGGTCGTCGACCAAGAACCAACATTCAAAGCCAGACCACGCGTCGTCGTCGGCGCTTCTAGGTGCGACTCCCGCCGGACTGACAGGCGGGCTGTCCTCCTCCAGAACTATAAGCTCGCCCGTCCTTTCTGCGATCTCCAACTTAGCTGCTTCCCTCTGGTCGAGGTCTTGTTCTCCAACTATTTCAAAACCGTTTTCCAGAAGTTCCGTTTCGCTCGCCACGAGGGGCACCCTCTCGTCGATTACCATGGCAGTCGGCCTCGAATCCATCACCTCGGCCCTATTTTGGATGTTTAGGATGGCTTCATCCAACGCCTGCTCGATACTGTCGTCATCCCGGGGTCGTTTCGGTGCCATCATCTCCCCCGCGTCCAAATGCAGCGCTCGAACGCTTTCGCATGCTTGTAATACGGACATTCTGAAAGATTGCGCAGACACGCTCACCGTGCTTCATGTCATATTTATACCGCGCACGACCGTAGACGCACCAGCGGTCTTCCGCGAGCGGCGCAGCGGTGTCGACGGTGCAACTTTCCACACTCATCCTAGCCTCGACCCATCCACGATCCGATAACTCGAGATCCCGGACAATCCTGTGGTAACTTTTTATTTCAAACTCATTCGGAATCGTCCGTAGTATCGGTTTTACCAGCAATTCATGCGAATCGCAGGCCCAGGCGGCACACTCGGTATCCGGGCGGTTTGACGGTGCCACTTTAGCTTCCATTTCCAGTGCCACACGAGCATACGCGGTACGTCGTATTGTAGCATACGAGCGTGTTTCCAAGGGTGATCGGCGTGAAAGGGGTGGGATGTCGCTTCCACAAAATCTCCACACCCACCGAAAATCAACTTTTGAAAATTTGGCGATGTGGCGGTTGTCGCTAGGAAGCGTGGGGAATTCGTGGATGGAAGAGCATATTTCCGGGACGGTATCAAAAAAACGCGCGCGCGAGGCACCCCCATGCCTCGCGCGCGCGAAAAAACAAAACTCAGTCTCGACCCACCCACCCAGTTTCGACAACCGACGCCAAAACTCGTACAAACCACCCCCAGAAATTGTTCCCCAAGAGTTCGTTTTTAGCGAGGGGCGAACATTCGTAGCTTTGGTTTGGCTGTGTGAGTTTTGAATTCGATATATAAAAAAGGAGATTATAATTGACTCTATAGCTTCTCTTATGCTTATCGATACGATGAACCGGTTGTATACTTTTCAAGCCAAGACAAGACTACAAAAAGTGGCGAGTCTCCGTTTTCTGCTGCTGGAAAAACTGCAAGACTGCGCGTCGGCTACGCGGCGGTGAGAGTTGACGAGTTGCCATTTGTCGGGACCTGTTGCACTTTGCGGCAACCTGTCCAAAGCCGTCTCCAAAATTTCGCGCGCGCGAGGCATGGGGGTGTCTCGCGCGCGCGTTTTTTCAGCTGGTGTCTGAAATCCTCTCATGAATTTCAAAGATTTGCAAAGAAACTTCGAAGGTACTTGACGGAATGGTCCTTCACGAGGTCCTCTTTCAGAGAATGTTGAGGACGCGATTCGGTGCATAGCGAAGCCGGTATCCATTGTCCAGCCAGTCTACCGATAGCACCGTCGCGGTGAATTCCTCGTTGCTGATCGGCTCCGGGGCAAGATTAATCGGGTTATCCTCGTGATTGTCCCAATACCGGCGCGCGACGTTGTATCGACGAGTCATAACGTCATATTTAAGATCGCAACCGTCGAACGTAGTCACTAATTTTAGCGTAAGCAAAATGGACGCGGCGAAAAAAAACGAATCGCGTAACCATCTTGTGAAGTTTTATCATTACGACTTAAGATACTTATACAACAATTCCGCGGAATCCCTGTACGTTGTGTGCATTCACCAGTGCTATTCCGAACGCGGGATCCGAACACCGCACCGTTATGTACACGCACATGACCAGGTACGCACAGAGGCACACAACAAACAACGCAAAGTCGTACATTGCACACGACAAAAAAAAAGCGAACGCGCGGTCGCTTGTCAACTGTCACGATTTACGCGTGTCCGAGCGTGTAGTAAGTTAGATATGACCACTTACACAATTATATGATAAAGGGATGTATCCACACACACACACATAAAAATACATATATACTTTGTTTGCGACCGCAATCGCATTGCTATAATACGAGAAAGTATTTCACGACCTTTTGCGTCGCGCGCAAGTCAAAATTCGAGAGAAATTGCCATAATAAAGCCACGGATGGGACCGATTATACAATGCGTAGCATCGTCGTATACTTGCTTGCAGATTATCCACTCATTAGGACCCTTTGCAATCCATGCGAATCACAGACCCAAACGGCACAATCGCTACGTGAACCGTATGACGGTGCCATCTCACTTCCCATTTGCAGTGCCGCACGAGCATATGCACTCCGTCGATCCATCGGCGCCACATTCGTTTCCACTGTCACGCGTGTTGTAGCATACGAGAGTGCTGCCAAAAAACGTGTCGGCGGATAAGCATCCCGAAGCGGAATTCTCCTCAGTCATACTCAATCTGTTTCATAGGGTCTTCCCATGGGGGTGGAGACGGGGGAGGAGGTGAAGACGATGGAGGAGGTGAAGACGGTGGAGGAGGGGCGGGGCGGAATGGTACAGGTGTGCCGGTGTCACACGAGCATATGCACTCCGTCGATCCATCGGCACCACATTGTTTTCCACTGTCACGCGCGTTGTAGCATACGAGCGTGCTGCCAAAAAGCGTGTCGGCGGATAAGCATCCCGAAGCGGAATTCTCCTCATCGACAGTTCCCTTCCATATCCGAGACGCATCAGCTTCGGCGTAGGCCATGCATTCCTCCTTGGATAGCGTGGAGCTGTCGCTGGCATCGAGACAGAGACCATCATTTACCAGGCGCAAGCCGCCGTTGCAAGACGGAGGAGGTGGAGCTGCAACAGGCGTGCTGGTGTCACACGAGCATATACACTCCGTCGATCCATCGGCGCCACATTGTATTCCACTGTCACGCGCGTTGTAGCATACGAGCGTGCTGCCAAAAAGGGTGTCGGCGGATAAGCATCCCGAAGCGGAATTCTCTTCATCGATAGTCCCCTTCCATATCCGAGACGCATCGCTATTGGCATAATCCATACATTCTTGTTCAGATAGCGTGGCGCTATCGTTGGCATCAGGACAGAAACCACCAGTGACGAGACGCAAGTCGTCGATGCATTCGCCGAAGGCAGGTGGGATTGCAGCGCCAGTATCCGGAGGCGGGCTTGCGTCTCCAGCGCTCGGAGGCGGACTCGTGATGGCGCCAGTACCCGGAGGCGGGCTTGCATCTCCAACGCTCGGAGGCGGACTCGCGATGGTGCCAGCATCCGGAGGCGGGCTTGCATCGTGCTCGTGCTCGCAGCGACACAAACAGACCGAATTGGTGGTGCACTCCTTGGAGCTTTCGATGTGTGAGTTGAAATATACGTTGGCGATGGTCCTGTAACAGCCAGGAACCTGATCGGCGCGATCGATGGTGGCGAACGTCAAACCCAAGTCCGCAGCGAGCGATCGGCACGCAGTGGAATCAGGCTCCGGATAGATGGAGCTCGAAGCGCACGTCCCGCTGGTTACCTCCACATGAGTGCCGACGTCACAACTGTCGGCGACCCGAGGAGACGCGTGCGGCGGAGGCGAAACATCGTGCTCGCAGCGACACAAACAGACCGAATTGGTGGTGCACTCCTTGGAGCTTTCGATGTGTGAGTTGAAATATACGTTGGCGATGGTCCTGTAACAGCCAGGAACCTGATCGGCGCGATCGATGGTGGCGAACGTCAAACCCAAGTCCGCAGCGAGCGATCGGCACGCAGTGGAATCAGGCTCCGGATAGATGGAGCTCGAAGCGCACGTCCCGCTGGTTACCTCCACATGAGTGCCGACGTCACAACTGTCGGCGACCCGAGGAGACGCGTGCGGCGGAGGCGAAACATCGTGCTCGCAGCGACACAAACAGACCGAATTGGTGGTGCACTCCTTGGAGCTTTCGATGTGTGAGTTGAAATATACGTTGGCGATGGTCCTGTAACAGCCAGGAACCTGATCGGCGCGATCGATGGTGGCGAACGTCAAACCCAAGTCCGCAGCGAGCGATCGGCACGCAGTGGAATCAGGCTCCGGATAGATGGAGCTCGAAGCGCACGTCCCGCTGGTTACCTCCACATGAGTGCCGACGTCACAACTGTCGGCGACCCGAGGAGACGCGTGCGGCGGAGGCGAAACATCGTGCTCGCAGCGACACAAACAGACCGAATTGGTGGTGCACTCCTTGGAGCTTTCGATGTGTGAGTTGAAATATACGTTGGCGATGGTCCTGTAACAGCCAGGAACCTGATCGGCGCGATCGATGGTGGCGAACGTCAAACCCAAGTCCGCAGCGAGCGATCGGCACGCAGTGGAATCAGGCTCCGGATAGATGGAGCTCGAAGCGCACGTCCCGCTGGTCACCTCCACATGAGTGCCGACGTCACAACTGTCGGCGATCCGATGAGACGTGTGCGGCGGAGGCGAGAAAGGGGATGGTGGTGGAGGTGGAGATGAAGGCGAAGGAGGTGAAGACGGAGGAGGTGAAGACGGAGGCGGTGGAGGCGAGGCGTTCAGTACCGTGAGAGATTCGGTAATATCGTAAGTATTACCGTCAGAATATTCAATGGTTCCGGTGGCGGCATAGGTCCCCGGTGAAAACCCACACACGGTAGCTGTGCTCTGTTGGGTATCTCCGTCGGTGATAAACTCTACAGTAGTATCTGAGAATCCACTGGCACTCATGGTAAGCCGCACAGCCTCACCTGGGTTCTTAAAGACGAAGCAAGTCGTGTCCACGCTGCCACTCGATACGATGTCAAAGTCAAATCCCAGATCAATCACGAGTGGAGGTGGTGGACTTGGAGGAGGCGGAGGAGACGGTGGTGGAGGCGGAGACGGTGGAGGTGGAGATGGAGGCGGAGGAGACCTGTGGGTGGAGGTGGAGACGGTGGAGGTGGAGATGGAGGCGGAGGAGGTGAAGGAGGGGGGGGAGGTGGAGGCGAGGCGTTCAGTACCGTGAGGGACTCGGTGATATGGTAAGTATTACCGTCATAGTATGTGATGGTCCCGGTGGTGTTATAGGTCCCCGGTGAAAACCCACACACGGTAGCTGTGCTCTGTTGGGTATCACCGTCGGTGATAAACTCTACAGTGGTATCTGAGAATCCACTGGCACTCATGGTGAGCCGCACAGCCTCGCCTGGGTTCTTAAAGACGAAGCAAGTCGTGTTCATGCTGCCACTCGATACGATATTAAAGTCAAATCCCAGATCAATCACGAGTGGAGGTGGTGGACTTGGAGGAGGCGGAGGAGACGGTGGTGGAGGCGAAGACGGTGGAGGTGGAGATGGAGGCGGAGGAGACTGTGGTGGAGGCGGAGACGGTGGAGGTGGAGATGGAGGCGGAGGAGGTGAAGGAGGGGGTGGAGGTGGAGGCGAGGCGTTCAGTACCGTGAGGGACTCGGTGACATGGTAAGTATTACCGTCAGAGTATGTGATGGTCCCGGTGGTGTTATAGGTCCCCGGTGAAAACCCACACACGGTAGCTGTGCTCTGTTGGGTATCACCGTCGGTGATAAACTCTACAGTAGTATCTGAGAATCCACTGGCACTCATGGTGAGCCGCACAGCCTCACCTGGGTTCTTAAAGACGAAGCAAGTCGTGTTCATGCTACCACTCGATACGATATCAAAGTCAAGTCCCAGATCAATCACGAGTGGAGGTGGTGGACTTGGAGGAGGCGGAGGAGACGGTGGTGGACTTGGAGGAGGCGGAGACGGTGGAGGTGGAGATGGAGGCGGAGGAGGCGGTGGTGGAGGCGGAGACGGTGGAGATGGAGGCGGCGATGGAGGTGAAGGTGGAGGTGGCGAAACATAACACCTTACCGCCTTGTCCCAAATCGCGACATCCTGGATGCTTCCGCTGAAATTGTGTCCGATAAGCAACTTCGTTCGCTCGACATTCCTGATAAACCCACTATTATTGCCTTCCGCAAACAGCTCTCCGTTTCTGTAAACTGTAAACGACTGGTCTTGGTCTACTGACAGAAACAATGTGATTGTCTCTCCCGGTGTGTTCGTTGGACGCCAAAAATCATTGTAACCCAACCAGTTATGCGTAGTTCGGCCATAATGGTCCCAAGTATCAAACTGAGCACTACTATCTGTTCCAGATTGTCGGAATGCAATCGCGTCAGTAAGGTCATCGTCAGGGTCTTGGGGGGCAAAAATGAATACGCTTTGGTATCCATCGATCGGCCATCTGCTACTGCTCTGCACTGTTCCCTCGCCGTACACAAAATCTCTGTCCAACGTCACTCTGGCGTAAAATGAAAAGCCGCCGGTATCACTGCCGTATATGTCGGTATCATCTATATCGTACGCTATATCTGCCTGATGCCTAGCAGCTGGATACAAGTTTTCCACCCAGTTTCCTCTTCGTATTGCGTCCTGCCAAGCGAGGTTTTCTGATTGAACGAAACTGGGTTTGTCAACGAAACCGGGAAACGTGAACGTTGGCTCAGCGGTACACGCAGACAACTCTGCAGGTAGATCCTTCGACGAAATGGGGGGCGGGGACGGACAAGGCGGAGGTGAAGGTGTAGATGGAGGAGGAGGAGGCGGTGGAGGCAGAGACGGTGGTGGAGGCGGAGACGGAGGAGGTGAAGGCGGAGACGGAGGAGGTGCAGATGGAGGTGGTGGACTTGGATATTTAATGCCATACGGGGACGAGGTGGACGAGGTGGGGCGGAGACGGAGGAGATGGCGGAGGGTACTCTATCCTCATGCCATCAGGTCGCTTCACGGTAAATGAGACAGCATATTCCTTATTTCGGTGCATCCCGGTCGTGTAGTTGCAACCTTGGAACAACTGGTAGGCGGCATCGCGATACACCGAGAAGAAGTTGCAATACCAGGTTTCCATACATATCATCTCAGCACGGGATCTCCAAATCAGAAAAGGTTCTTCGTCGTAATAACTAAATACTTCTGACTCGCCCGAATGTAGTAATTCCCAATGATCACTCCGGTACAACTTCCCTTCGGCGAATCCGCGGGCTAAATATGCATCAGAGGACCTAAACCATGGAGTTCCTTGAATACATATACCAGGTCCTAAATAAGTTGCTTCACCATCCAGTACGAGACTCTCCCGATACGCAGCGTTTTCAGGAGTATGAGGTCTTGCATCGGGGTAGCAAGATGCGGCACTACTGTTCCAAATCGCAATATCCACGATGTCTCCTTCGAAATCCTTCCCGATATATAAGTACCTTCGTGCGACATCGGCGATTGTATTACCCCCCTGAGAGACAAATTTGCCAATACGTTTGCTTTGTGCTAGCATTCCGTTATTGAACAACATGTATTGGCCATTCTCGTCCACCGAAATCAACATCGAAATCGTCTCGGGCTCCGTATTTGTTCGACGAAAAAAGCTGCTCATGTATCTGGTTGCAGGGACCATCGTTCGTGAAGTCGGCTGACTGTGTTTATCATAAATATCAAACTGAACACTTCCGGCGGGCGCTCTCTCCCGCAGCTGTTTTGCGCGTTGTGTAAACTCTATCGCGTTATTATATTCGCCGCCGTAAGAATGGAAATCGAACACGCGTATGAAATCGTCGGTTGAAACTGTTGGACTTAGTGTCACTTTGGCGTAAAACGAAAAGCCATTGGCACCGCCCAAATTTGTAAAGGAAAGACCCTCGTCGTACAGATTCGTAACCTTACGGCCACTCCCGTAACTGCCACCAGGGTGCGTGAAGATCGGCAAAGTTGAACACGCATGAAGCTCCTTGGGAAGAGCAGTCAGCGAAATGGGGGGTGAAGAGGGGTGCTGAGGAAGAGGACGTGGATGGGGGCGGAGACGGACGAGATGGCGGAGATGGAGGTGGCCACGGAGGAAACGCAGGGAAACGGGGCGGAGGAGGAGGCGGAGGAGGCGGAGGTGGTGACGGCGGTGGGGAGGAGGTGGAGGAGGCGGAGGAGAAGGAGGAGGAGGCGGAGATGGAGGAGGTGGAGACGGTGGAGGAGGCGGGGGATGGAGGAGGGCGGAGACGGTGGTGGAGGCGGAGATGGAGGAGGTGGTGACGGTGGAGGCGGTGACGGTGGAGGAGGCGGGGGACGGGGGGAGGCGGAGACGGTGGCGGGGGCGGAGATGGAGGAGGCGGAGGCGGAGGCGACGCATCCAATACTGTGAGCGTTTCGAACACATGATAAGTGTTGCCGTCGGAGTATCTGACGGTTCCGGTGGTATCATAAGTCCCCGGTGAAAACCCGCACACGGTGGCTGAGTCCTCCGTCGTGATCGAGTTCCTGATGAAGTCAACGGTGGTCTCTGAGAAACCGTCGGCCTGCATAGTCAGTCGCACAGCCTTATCCGGGTTCTTGAACACGAAGCAAGTCGTGCTGCTGTCGCCGGTGAACACTATGTCGAAATCGCTTCCTAAATCGATCACCAGCGGAGGTGGTGGGCTTGGGGGCGGCGGAGACGGGGGAGGAGGCGGCGGGGATGGAGGAGGCGGAGACGGAGGAGGCGGGAGATGGAGGAGGTGGAGACGGTGGAGGCGGAGATGGAGGAGGTGGGAGACGGTGGAGGAGGCGGGGGATGGAGGGAGGCGGAGGCGGTGGAGGAGACGGTGGAGGAGGCGGCGGCGGCGGAGGAGGCGGGACGGGGGAGGCGGAGACGGTGGCGGGGGCGGAGATGGAGGAGGCGGAGGCGGAGGCGACGCATCCAATACTGTGAGCGTTTCGAACACATGATAAGTGTTGCCGTCGGAGTATCTGACGGTTCCGGTGGTATTATAAGTCCCCGGTGAGAATCCGCACACGGTGGCTGAGTTCTCCATCATGGCCGAGTTCTCGACGAAGTCAACGGTGGTCTCCGAGAAACCGTCGGCCTCCATGGTCAGTCGCACAGCCTTATCCGGGTTGTTGAACACGAAGCAAGTCGTGCTGCTGTCGCCGGTGAACACTATGTCGAAGTCGCTCCCTAAATCGATCACCAGTGGAGGTGGTGGGCTTGGGGGCGGTGAAGACGGGGGAGGAGGCGGGGATGGAGGAGGCGGAGACGGAGGAGGCGGTGACGGCGGAGGAGGCGGGGATGGAG